>CATIWR010600027.1:0-13052 GCA_949677035.1 Omphalea diandra
TATATATATATATATATATATATATATATATATATATATATATATATATATATATATATTATGCCTTAACTTTTGCTTAAGTTGCCCTTTCAGGTTTTTAACTTAGCAGGCTAATCTAACTTTTGCCTATGTCACCCTTACCAGTTTTCAACCTAGCAAGACATTCATTTTTCTTTTTTTCATTTTTTTCTTCTTCTTGTCTTGTTTTTAATTTTTTGCCTCTAATTTTTTCCTAAGTCACCTTTTCAGGTTTTTGACTTAGCGAGCTTCTTCACTTCTTTTATTTTTTTTTCTCTTCTCTCTTTTTTTATGAGGGGAAACTTGATCATTCTCATGCATGTTGATACCATAATTCCATGATCTTATTTATTCAATGTAAATGTAGTTATGACACATCTAGTAGCAAAATATGATGCTTGTTATTAGCTAGTCGTTTCAAGTTTCCTAACCAAATTTTTTTCAACTCTCTTTTTACTTTCTCCTAAACTTTTTTTTAGATGACCTCTTTTAGGTTTTTCGCCTAATGAGATTTTTTTATTTTATTTTCTTTGTTGGGTTTTTCACATCACCAGGGGCTTAATATGCTATTACCTCTCCACATTTCTTTTAAAATGGTATTACCTCTCCACCTTTCTTTTAAGATGTTTTTCTCTCATTCAAGTTTCTTTGATTACCCTCAGGTAATCTTCACTTAAGTCTTTTCATGATATCATTCTATAAGGCACTCAAGATTTTCTAACCATTTTACCTCATGGATATTTTTTTTCCCCTTCTCTTGTCATGTGGTCACTTCATAAAATTAAGGGATGGGTCATTAGGTTAAGGCAACTCCATTTTATTTCTTAATTACATTGTTGTTGATCCTTCCTTTAACTTCCTTACTTGCATGGATCATCCTTTTGAGATCTACCTTTCCTCACACATTTCTCTTCTTATTCTTCCTCCTTATATGTCTACTATCTTCCTCTTCACTTTTTCTCCTTCAATACCAAGGAAGGCTTAGGGCTTATTTTTGGCTTTTCACACTATGCTTCATTACGCTCTGTGATCTCATCTTTCTACTTACACTTTTTTCTTCTCATATCTTTGTTCCCCACATTCCTTTCTTCATTTTAGCTTTTTCACTCTTATTTCTTTCTTCCTTAACTCTTCTAGTAGCTTTTTCTCTTCTTCTTCGTTTGTCTCTTCTTTTTTCTCCTCCCTTTCTCATTCTTCCTTATTTCCTAGAAGGGAACACAAAATGTCAAGGAGATGGTTTTCTAGATCATAGGCTCTGAGATAGATATTCTTACATCATTTTTCTTTTTCATAAATGCCCACCCCTTATGATGTTCATATTTTTTTTCCTCTCTTTCGTTTTACTTTTTATTCTCTCTCTCATACCAAGCATTTCATTATGCCACCAAATATATCATTAACCATATTTGGATTAAAACAAGCAAGAACATGAAATTAAAAGCATCATCACTCATTAAAATAACCAAACTATGTAAATGTTTAAGGCTAAGATTACACAGGTTGAGCTAAGAAAGCAAAATGAAACTCAAAATCATTTTTTTTAAACTTTCCATTTTGAAAAATATTTTGTATAGTGTTCTTCAATCACCAACATTGACTAATGTAATGTCTCATGGTTTAGTGAGGGCTATATCCTTATGCTAAGGTGAGGAATGCTGGAGTAGTTTATGCTACTTATATAGTGCAAGCCCTTATTCCTTTAACTTTTTCCATGCTTGAGACAAAGGTTGACCAAGTCATGAGTTATTCTTAGGCTTCATTCTCTCCCGTATGGTCATTTGCAAAAAGTCTTATTTTAATAACTCTTGAATGGTCGTGGCCATACTGTAACATCCTCAACCCAAATCATATGCATTTTAATTATGTTATATTTGAATATATGCATAACATAAATGATTGTTTAGACATGTGAATTAGATAAGTACAACAATGACATTTGCACCATTGCATTTGGGACACTTGAATGTATATATAATGTTTCTATAATTGCATGAAAAATTATTGCTTGAAAAATTATCTTATTTTGTGTGCATGTTATAGCATCATAAAAAATGGTGTTATAGAGCTTATTTAAAAATATAAGGAGCATCTAGGGATTAGGAGATGAATGAAGGTGATTAAGGAGTGGAGAAGAGGAACTAAAAGAGGAAAAATGAACCTCCAACTAGTAGAAATGCAATACCATGATTTTGTCTTGTTATAATAGGTTTACAAGTGGAATTTTTTACCCTTTAGGATCAAAATATAGAGCATAGACATGAGGTACAACAAAAGAAAGAGAGAGCTAAGGAAGAAAGAAAAGAAGGAAGAAGAAGAAGAAGAAGAAGAAGAAGAAGAAGAAAAAGGAGAGGGAGAAGAATGAGCTGCCTAAGAACGAATCCTAAGGTTTTCTAGATCTGGGAAAATAGGTAAGCTAATTTATCTTCTTCACACATGAAATTAGCCCCACATGACATGTTAATCATGCACGGTTAGTGCGAATTATGAAGTATTTATAATAGAACTCTTGGATGGTAGTTGAAATTCAAGAGAACAAAAGCTTATTATTCCTATCTATTCTAAAGTTATAGTAAGTAAAATTTTGAGGATGAAATTTCTATAAAAGGGGGAGAATGGTAACATCCTTAACCCAAATCATATGCATTTTAATTATGTTATATTTAAATATATGCATAAGATAAATGATTCTTTAGATATGTAAATTAGATAAGCATGACAATGACACTTGCACTATTGCATTTCAGACACTTGAACACATATGTAATGTTTGTATAGTTACATGAAAAATTATCTTATGTTGTGTGCATGTTACAACATCATAAATAATGGTGTTATAGAACATATTTAAATGTAGAAGGAGCATATAGGGATTATGAGGTGGATGGAGGTGTTTAAGGAGTGGAGAAGAGGGAATAAAAGAGGAAAAGTGAAATTCCATCCAATAGAAATGCAACACCATGATTTTGTCTTGTTAAAATAGGTTTACAAGTGGAATTTTTTACCCTTTAGGATCATAATATAGAGCTTTTATATGTGGTACACTAGAAGAAAGAGAGATATAAGGAAGAAAGAAAGGAAGAAAGAAGAAGAAGAAGAAGGAGAGGGAGAAGAGTAAGTTGCCTAATAAGGAATCCTAAGGTCTTTTGGTTCTGGAAAAATAATTTATCTTCTTCTCACATGAAATTAACCCTACATGACATGTTAATCATGTATGGTTAGTGAGAATTATGGAGTATTTGAGGTAGAACTCTTAGATGGAAGTTGAAATTCAAGAGAACAATAGCTGATTGTGTTTGTTTTATTATTAAAGCAGAATTTTCTACCTATGATTTCATAACCCTAGAATAAGAATTAGGAAATTGAAAAAGATGAAAGTTGTAGCTTTATGCCCCATATAAATAAATATGAAACAGTTTTGCTTGATTTGGTGTGTATGAAGAGTTATGGCTCATTCATTAGGGCTAGTTCATAACCAACCAAAATCACCTAAGTCTTTTTGCTTTTTTATATTTTGATGGCCTTAGGTTTTGACTTAGGCAAATTGTAAAACATGAAATTTGTAGTGTTATATCCCCTATAAATACCTGTAAAGAAGTTTGGATTGATACATTGTGTGGAAAAAGATATGGCTCATTGACTGACTAACCATGTACCTGGATGAAACCTCGTCGGTCCTTTAATTATGTTTTCCAAGAATTAGATGGCCATAGATTCAGAATTTAATGATGTGTAAAAATTGAAAGTTGTATATTTATGTATTATCCACATGGCTATAAAATATGTTTGCCAAATTTAACATGGTTGATGAGATATTTCCCCTTCATTATGACTGATTGTCAACATGTTGAAAATCTTCTCACCCTGAGATTGGTCATTTATTTTGGTGACTTTATATACTGAATTAGACAATGATTATAAAAAAAAAAATCTTCTTTTATGTGTTCTCTAACTTCTATAAAATCATTTTTAGGATTGGATCTGTAAAAGTTGAGATATATCTAATAATGTAAGACCTACTCAGGTTGAGATGACATTGAAATAGGGCAAATTCATAAAATTGACCATAAATTATGTAGTGTATATTTTAGACTGAATTTTGGATATGCTCTACCCATATATGTCTAGTTTAATGAAAAAAAAAAAGAATCAGTCATTTGGATTTGTGAGTTAAAAATAATTATAGAAACAACTTATCAAGTTCATAATATTTTACTAAAGCATATTTGTATAACAAGATGAAAATCCTATTTTATCATCATGGATTGATTTGGTGTATTGAAATAGATCCTCAAGTCATTGAAGATAATAGTGAGAATAATCTGAGACCATCCAAGGCTTAATAAGTTTGAAGGAGGAGGTAAGTAAATAGCTAATGGTACTACACATTTAATTGGTTAAATACCATGAACATATACTCAGTTGAATGAAATGTTGATTAATATGATGATACTAAGGAGTACATTGATGAAAAAATTGTTATACTATTGATTTATTTATTTTCATGAGACGTTGATAAATTATGAGTTGAGAATGGGAGTATGTGGTGATATGGGCTGCCAAAGTTATGGGTGTTGTTATTAGGCATTATATTGCTAAAATTTCGTTGGATTTATAGTTGATTTGTTGAAAGACTAATACTTGATGTTGTTGGCAAGTAACACTATTCTATAGCCTATGTGAAAATGATATTTATAGCCTATGTGGGAATAATCTATGAGAGCCTATATGATAATAACATTCAATAGTCTGTGTGGCAATGATATCTATAACATGTGTGGCAATAATCTATAACAGCTTGTGTGGCAATAACACAATGATATCTATAGCCTTTGTGGTAATAATGTGTAATAGTCTATATGGCAGTAACATTTGAAAGCCTGTGTGGCAATGATATCTATAGCCAATGTGGCAATAATATATAATAGTCTGTGTGGGAATAACACTTGATAGCTTAAATGGCATTGATATCTATAGCCCATGTGACAATAATCTATAATAGCCTATGTGGCAATAACATTCGATAGCCTATGTGGCAATGATATCTATAGCCTGTGTGACAATAATATTTATAGCTTATGTGGTAACCAAATATGAAAGCCTTTGTGGCAGTGACATCTATAATCTATGTGGTAATAATATATGCTAGCCTGTGTGACAATAACATTTGATAGCCTATGTGGCATTTAGGAGTAAAAACTCTTTATTTTATGCATGGATATGATGATGAATTATTTATATTTAAATGTTGTTATCTTATTTTTGAGATTGAAGTATCATATGTATTTTACTTACTGAGCATGTAAGCTCACCTTTTTGCATTAAATTTTCTTTCAGGAATAGTACATTAAGATTTCATCCAGTTTACATTTCGAAGCTGTTGTCTAACAGTCTAATAAAGGTTGGGTCAGTATGCAGTCAATTGGTATTTAAGTTTGTTTAGCCATGTATACTTTGTTGTAAATGGTTACTATATTGTGAAACAAGATACATAGTGTAAAAAATAATAATATAATTGAAATAAGGTCTTTTGATGACAATGGAAAGAATAAGAGGATTTTAATAATGTTGTGTCACTTTAGTATTCCATGTTTTATGAATAAGTTAATGCACCTACTTTAGGAATAATTAGTAAATGGAACGTCACATTTTAGTGGTATAAGAGCGGGTAAATAACTCTATAGACATGTATAATATGAATGTGATGGATATGATATTTGCATTGTGTTAATCTTACATGCATTGGCATATAGGAGTATGGATGCACTTGATAGAGTTCATACTGGCCTAGAGGTTAGAGATGAGTCTATTAAGTCTATTCATGCATGTAAGCATGTTGACCATGTTGCGTAGAATTTTGAGATGTCATGGAATAATCCAACCACTGGTGTAAACCTAATGTCATACAGTTTTATTGAGATGATGTAGAGATTTGCAATAAAAGCATATGTAGGACTTGTTATAAATAGGAATTATGATAGATTGAAGAAGTAAAGTGTAATTGACTTTGAGGGCACTACAGATCTTGCTGAAGCTAAAGAGTGGCTTAGAAGAATTGAAAGAATCTTGAATAGGTTTGAATGCTTCCTAGAGCAAAGTTGAAGTATGTAATATCTTTACTTTAAAAGAATGCCTTGGATTTGTGGGAGACTATTCCAAGTAGCTTTATTCAATCGATGAAATTGACTTGGATGATTTTCTAAGGGAGTTTGCAAAAAAAAAAAAAAAACACCATTAGAATATTTAGATAAAAAAAATGATGAAGTTTTCTAACTGAAGCAGAATGATATAATGATTGCGGTTTATGAGGTAGAATTTGTTAAAACTCTCGAGATATGCCCCAAAGTATGTGACTGCAGAGGAATTGAAATGCTATAAGTTTGACAAGGGACTGAGGTTAAATTTACGATCGATTGGCAGTCAAACCAACCAATTATGCTATACGATTAATAGTAACTATTTGAGCTAAGGAGGTGATCCAAGAGAATAATGCAATTGAGGTTAAAAGAAAGAGAAGTTATGTAATATGAAGTGGAGAACTCAATAAGGCTAGGGGTGGCTTTACATTGTCTAGTGGATCAAAATTTTAAAGAGGTATTAATAATCAAATAGATAAAGGACAGAGTCAACCTAG
This sequence comes from Omphalea diandra, assembly GCA_949677035.1. Classification (NCBI taxonomy): domain Eukaryota; kingdom Viridiplantae; phylum Streptophyta; class Magnoliopsida; order Malpighiales; family Euphorbiaceae; genus Omphalea; species Omphalea diandra. The sequence continues at coordinate 6,650 of CATIWR010600027.1, forward strand.
TAGATGAGCATTAATAGCATTTGGTAGAGGTAACTATGGTGGTTTTGAAGGCTTAAAGGGAAAGAAAGGACTAATTGACATAATGGGGAGAGATGTTGCCCAAATTGTAATATTTATGGAAGAACTCATTTTGGAGAGTGTTAAGGACCTAAAAGGGTTACTTACTATACTTATAGATAGTTAGACCATATAAGACAAGATTACCCAATGACAGGTGTAATTGGAGGAGAGTCTCAAATAGTTGTGGGGAGAATGTTCATGACGTAAGTAGAAACAAAGTGTGTAGAAATTATCTAGTGCTAGTGTGTGGTGTCATATTACCTACAAATTTGATATTGATGAATTTTAAGGAATTTGATGTTATTCTAAGTATGGATTTTCTAGATTGTCATACTAAAGAGTTGATAATCAAATATTTAGGCCAATTAAAGAGTTATAATTGTTAGGGAGCACAAAACTGTTCCATTTGTTTGATCTCAAGTATTCAAGAATTTTAATTAATTATAAAAAAGTTATGATGTATTTCTAGTTAGTGTAGTGGACACCAGTGTTTGTAATCTAAGGTTAGCAGACATTTCTGTAATGAGAGAGTTTCTAAAAGTATTTCTTGATGACTTGCCTAATTTACTACCACATAGAGAAGTTGATTTTAATATTGAGACCTTACTAAGAGTGGCACCTATATCTATTACATCATACCAAATGACAATAGTAGAGTTCTAAAACTTAAAGAAATAGTTGGAAGAGTTGTAGGGAAAATGTTTCATTTGACATAATACATCTCTTTGAGGGCACCAGTGTTATTTATGAAGAAAAAGGATGGGAGTATGCGATTGTGTATTGATTATAGGCAACTGAATTGAGTAACAATAAAGAATAAATATCCCTTAATGAGAATTGACGATTTGCTTGACCAACTTCGAGGAGCAACTGTATTTTCAAAAATTAATTCGAGATATGGGTATTGATAGTTGAGGGTTGCTGAGCCAGACATTTCAAAAACTACTTTTCGTACTAGGTATGGTCACTATGAGTTTCTTATTATGCCTTTTGGGTTAACTAATGCACCAACAACATTTATGGCATTAATGAATCGTACCTTCCAACAATATTTTGATTAGTTTGTAATTGTGTTCATTGATGTCATTCTCATATGCACACAAAATCATTAGTAGTACGAGTAACATCTAAGAATCGTATGGCATATCTTAAAGGAAAAACAGTTATATGCCAAATTGAACAAATGTGACTTTTGGATGGAACAAATGGTCTTTTATGGCATATTGTGCCTAAACATGGTGTTCAACCTGATCCGACTAAGGTGAAAGCCATTTTAGAGTGGGATCCACCCAAAAATTTATCAGAGGTACGTAGTTTTCTTGGGTTAGCTGGTTATTATAAATTATGGAAGGATTCTCCATTATTGTTGGGCCATTGAAAAAATTATTATGGAAAAATGTAGCATTTAAATGGGATGATCAATGTCATGAAAGTTTTAAGGAACTAAAAAATAGATTGACTATGACATCGATTTTGACATTACCATCAACAAATGGTGGATTTGTGATGTACACTAAAGCATCAGGACGAGGGTAGGTTCTGTATTGATGCAATATGGAAAAATGATAGCTTATGCTTCTCGATAGTTAAGGCCTCATATGTTGAATTATCATACACATGACTTAGAGTTGGCAGCCATTGTCCACGCCTTGAAAATTTGGAGGCATTACTTGTATGGAGAGACATTTCCAATTCTGACAGATCATAAAAGCTTGAAATATATTCCAACATATAGATAATTGAACCTAAGGCAAAAAAGATGGATGGAATTATTGAAGGACTATGATTGCACTATTGATTATCATCTAGGTAAAGCTAATGTTGTTGTTGATGCTTTAAGCTAAAAACCATTAAATGTTGTTGTCGGTATGGTTAGTTATAATTTGACATCCTTGGTTAATCTTTGTGCTTTAAATGTAAAATTTGAGATTGAGAATGTAACAACTTTAATGGCTACTCTTTAGTTAAAGCTTGTTATAGATGACAAAATTAGAAAAGTTCAGGTGAAGCATCCTTATTTGCAGAAAATGCTATAGAAGATATGGGAAGGTAAGAAGACTAATTTTTTTATTAGAGATGATGAGATGATAGCGATGGGTAGTCGAGTCTGTGTATCAGATGTTGATGGTTTGAGATCATAGATTATGCAAGAGACACACAACACACCATATGTATGCACTCTAAAAGTACAAAAATGTAAAGAAACCTGTGGCCAGATTTTCGGTGGTCAACGATGAAGAAAGATATAGTTGAATTTGTATCAAAATGTTTAACCTGCCAATAGATCAAGGCAGAACTTTAAGTACCGGCAGATAAATTGCATCCTTTATATATTCCTGTATGAAAATGGGAGAAAATTTCGATGGATTTTGTTATCGGTTTGCCTCAGACATTGAAAAGGCATAATGATGTTTGGGTTATTGTAGATAAACTCACAAAATCTACACACTTCTTGCCTATACAATAAACAGATTCACTTCATAGATTGGCTAAAATATATGTTGCTAAGATTATGAGATTACATGGCATTCCTATTTCTATTATGTCATATAGAGATCCTTGATTCATTTCTCATTTTTGGAACAACTTACAAATAGCCTTAAGTACTCATCTGAATTTTAGCACTGCTTTTCACCCACAGACTGATGGTCAATCGGAGAGGACAATTCAAACATTAGAGGATATAATGCAAGCTTGTGTGTTAGAATTCAAAGGCAATTAGGATGATCATTTGTCATCAATGGAATTTGCATATAATAATAGTTATTACTCTAGTATTGGTATGACACCATATGAAGTTTTATATGGTAAGAAATGTAGAAGTCCAATTTGTTAGGATGTTGAAGAGATGAGACAGTTAGAGGGTCTCGATATGGTACAAGATATAGTGGCCAAAATCCAAGTAGTCAGAAGATGTTTGCAAGCTACTCAAGATATGTAAAAAGGGTATGTTGATAAACATAGACGAGAAATGGAATATCAAGTTAGAGATAAAGTATTTTTGAAAGTTTCACCATGGAAATGCATTATTAGGTTTGGTAAACAAGGAAAGTTGAGTCCAAGGTACATTGGGTCATATGAGATCATAGAGAGAATTGGGCCTTTGGCATATCGATTAGCATTACCAGTAGAATTATCTAAGATGCATGATGTGTTCCATGTTTTTATGCTTCAAAGGTATTGATCTGATCCTAGCCATGTATTATCAGAGCCAAAGATTGAATTGTCTGATGATATGACTTATCACGAACAACCAGTTGAAATTCTTGATCAATAATTAAAATAGTTAAGGAATTGAGTGATACCCATGGTTAAAGAGAGATGGAGCCATCACTCACCTAAGGAGGTCACTTGGGAAGTAGAGAAACACATGAGACGATAATATCCCTATCTATTCTAAAGTTATAGTAAGTAAAATTTCAAGGACGAAATTTCTATAAGAGGGAGAGAATTGTAACATCCTCAACCTAAATCATGTGCATATTAATTACGTTATATTTGAATATATGCATCGAATAAATAATTGTTTAGACATTGAATTAGATAAGCAAGACAATGACACTTGCACCATTGCATTTGGGATACTTAAACGTATATGTAATGTTTGTATAGTTGGATGAAAAATTATCTTATGTTATGTGCATGTTATAACATCATAAATATTAGTGTTATAAATTTTATTTAAAAGTATAAGGAGCATCTAGGGAATAAGAGATGGATGAAGGTGCTTAAGGAGTGAATAAAAGGGACTAAAAGAGGAAAAGTGAACTTTCAACTAATAGAAATGCAACACCATGATTTTGTCTTGTTACAATAGGTTTACAAGTGGAATTTTTGACCCTTTAGGATCAAAATACAGAGCTTAGATGTGAGTTACAATAGAAGAAAGAGAGAACTAAGGAAGAAAGAAAGGAAGGAAGGAATAAGAGGAAGAAGAAGAAGAGGAAAAAGGAGAGGGAGAAGAGTGAGCTGTCTAATAATGAATCCTAAGGTTTTTTTGTTCTAGAAAAATAAGTAAGCTAATTTATCTTATTTTCATATGAAATTAACCCCACATGACATGTTAATCGTGCATGGTTAGTGAGAATCATGGAGTATTTAAGGTAGAACTCTTGGATAAAAGTTGAAATTCAAGAGAAAAAGAGTTAGTTGTTTCTATCTATTCTAAAGTTATAGTAAGTAAAATTTCGAGGGTGAAATTTCTATAAGAGGGAGAGAATTGTAACATCCTTAACCCAAATCATATGCATTTTAATTACGTTATATTTGAATATATGCATCAAATAAATGATTGTTTAGACGTGTGAATTAGATAAGCACGACAATGATACTTGCATCATCGCATTTAGGACACTTGAACGTATATGTAATGTTTGTATAGTTGCATGAAAAATTATCTTATATTGTGTGCATGTTATAACATCATAAATAATGGTGTTATAGAGTATATTTAAAAATATAAAGAGCATCTAGGGATTAGGAGATGGATGAAGGTGCTTAAGGAGTGAAGAAAAGGGACTAAAAGTGGAAAAGCAAACTTTCAACCAATAGAAATGCAACACCATGATTTTATCTTGTTACAATAGGTTTACAAGTGGAATTTTTGATACTTTAGAATTAAAATATAGAGCTTAGATGTGAGGTACAACAGAAGAAATAAAGAGCTAAGGAAGAAAGAAAGGAAGGAAGGAAGAAGAAGAAAAGAACAAGAAGAATAAGATGGAGAAGAATGAGCTGCCTAAGAAGGAATCCTAAGGTTTTCTGGTTATGGGAAAATAGGTAAGCTAATTTATCTTCTTCTCACATAAAATTAACTCCTTATGACATGTTCATCATGTATGGTTAGTAAAAATTATAGAGTATTTGAGGTAGAACTCTTGGATGAAATTTGAAATTCAAGAGAACAAGAGTTGATTGTGTTGGTTTTGTTGTTAGAGCATAATTTTCTACCCACGATTTCATAACCCTAGACTAAGAATTGGGGAAAATGAAAAATATTAAAGTTGTAGCTTTATGCCCATATAAATGCATATGAAATAGTTTTGCTTGATTTGGTGTGTGTGAGGAGTTATGGCTCCTTCATTAGGGTTGGTTCACAACCAACTGAAATCACCTAAGTCCTTCTATTTTCTTATATTTTGATGGCCTTAGGTTCTTATTTTGGAAAAGTGTAAAACATTAAATTTGCAGTGTTATATCCCCTCTAAATACTTGTAAAGCAGTTTTGGTTGATGTATTGTGTGGAAAGAGATATGGCTCAATGACTAATTGACCTGGTACCCAGATGAAACCTCGTCAGTCTTTTAATTATATTTTTCAATAATTAGATTGCCATAGATTCAAAATTTAGTGATGTTTAAAACTTGAAAGTTGTATATTTTTTATTATCCACATGCTTGTAAAATATGTTTTCCAAATTTAACATGGTTGTTGAGATATTTCCCCTTCATTATGACTGATTATCAATTTGTTAAAAATCTACTCGCCTTAAGATTGGTCATTTGTTTTGGTGACTTTATATAACGAATTAGACAATGAGTAAAACATGAAAAATGTTCCTTTATGTGTTCTCTAACTTCTAGTAAATCATTTTTAGGATTGGATCTGTAAGATTTAAGATATATCTAATAATATAAGACATACTTAGGCTAAGATGACATTGAAACAAGGAAAATTCATAAAATTGACCATAAATTATGTAGTGTATATTTTGGATTGAATTTTTGATATTGTGTACCCATATATGTGTAGTTTAATTAAAAAAAAGAACCAGTCATTTGGATTTGTGAGTTAAAAGTAATTATAGAAACAACCTATGAAGTTCATGATATTTTACTAGAGCATATTTATGTAACAAAATGAAAATATTTTTTTATCATCATGGATTGATTTGGTGTATTGAAATAGGTCCTCTAGGCATTGAAGATAATAGTGGGAATAAGCTAAGACCATCCACGACTTGATAACTTTGAAGGAAGAGGTAAGTAAATAGCTAAGGTACTATACGTGTGATTGGTTAAATGTCATGAACATATATTCAATGGAATGAAATGTTGTTTAATGTGATTATATTGAGGAATACATTGATGAAAAGATTTTTATACTCTTAATTTATTTATTTTCATGAGACATTAATAAATTATGATTTGAGAATGGTAGTATGTGGTGATATGAGCTGCCAAAGTTATGGGTATTGTTATTAGGCATTATATTACTGAAATTTTGTTAGATTTATAGTTGATTTGTTGAAAGACTAATACTTAATGTTGTTGGCAAGTAACACTAGTCGACAACTTGTATGGTAATGATATCTATAGCCTGTGTGGCAATAATCTATAACAAC
>CATIWR010600262.1:0-30534 GCA_949677035.1 Omphalea diandra
CCTTCTTCCAACCTAGTATCTGAAGAGCAACCATTTTTACCCTTGGATTTTGCAGATGATCCTCCACAACCTAGACCAAGACTAAGCTCAAGGCCATTCTCATCCTCCATTTCAGCCATCAATAAATGTCAAAGTGGTCACACAGGTTCTCTTGCAAAGTTGCAATCCCCACTTTTGCATAGACTACCCCTCACATGGTACCCCAATATTAAGACGTTACTATCTCAAAACTACCTGGCATAAAAATTCGTCTTACTAAAGTAAGATGGGGAAAAAGAGAACTCCATCTCTATGAGAACATCATATAGAAGGAATAAGATGAAATATAAAAATCATGGATGCTAAGACATGGTTCTGAATAATTCTGTTTAGATCATCACAGGTATATAATCGTTTGACAAAAATGATGAACCAGCAAACAAATGGAAGCTTTATGGACGACCTAATCACAGTTGTCCCATTCAAGCTTGTGAATACCATTTGGAAACTGCAATAACTTCTTAAAACCCATCCAAATACTAAAATGCTTAAAACAAATGTTTATATGTGCTGCATCTCAAACGAAATAAATAAACCACCCTTAAATAGAAGCCGCCTCAACTACCAGCAGACGTTAGATCTAGGACCTGGATTAAAACATATCTTTCCTTGCAGAGTGACAGTATGATTAAGAGTAAAAAGCTACTAAAAGAACTGACGATTCAGACCCTAAAATACCCAAATTTTATGAACCCAAAAGAAAATGTTCATTAAAATCCAACCCTGAGATTTTCACTCTTCTGCATCTTGCTTTTATTTGCTTCTCAGCAACTAAAAACGAAAACCCAGATCTGCCCACCATCAAAACCATGCATTCAAGACCAAAAACCATGAAAATCACAAGTACCCATTAAACTTGTAGTAGAAGGATCACATATACAGTTCAAATTAGCTCCTCAATCAAATTCAAATCCATAAACATTCGATATCAGCTAATTAAAGGAAGAAACTCTTCACCAAATTCTCATAGATTAGATGAACAAAGAGGGAAAAAAAAATTAAAGAAAATATAGAACACCACAATCTCCTTAAAGATAGAAGCAAGAGAGAAAGTAAGTAGAAAGAAACGTACCTGAATCAAGAGAGGACCAAACCTCAGGCGAAGAGGGTAATGTTCGAATAGAGATAGAGGTAAAACAAGGTGAGATAGTGGGGAGTTAAGGGGAGAAATGTTCAAAACCACCTGTTTTGCTGTTCAAAACCACCTGTTTTGTTTTCCTGTTTTTTTACTCCTTTTTATTTGTGCATGTGATTTTCATGGTGGGAGAAATAAAAAATCTCTTAGACCGCTTAGTCTATTATACCCTCCACCAAACAGGGTTGGTTCTTCTTCTTCATTTTTTTTTTTAATCTACTTGCTTGTTTAGCGATTATGGCTCCTTCATGTCCTAACATTTATTCTTTTTTTTTTTTTTTTTTTTTGAGAAGCTAACATTTATTCTTTGGTTACATGGGAAAGAAACATTTGTTTCTATTTAGTAGTTTTAATTTATGTTCTGTCTCATTTCTACTTCTTATTTTTCTTTTTTTTTTTTGGCTATTACTAATGAGATATATATTTAATTAGAATTCGATTTATAAAATTTTTAAATAATATATCTTCATATTCACTATTAAACAATTTTACTATTCAAGATTTGAATTTCTAACATTTTATTTTTATTTTTTTAACCTCTAACACTAATAACTAGTAGATTATTAATGCAAAATATCATTATTGTAAAAAAAGTTCTTATACATGCAATTATAATTTATGGATAAAATGTATCTTTCATATGAATATAAATTTGCTTTAAAAAAATATCTAAATTTAAATGCCTTCCTAGCTCAAAGAAAAAAAGTATATATTATTCTTAAAGAAAACTTCCAAAATGTGATATATGTCCATTTTTTTCATATGGAAGAAAACTTCCAAAATGTGATAGATGTCCATTTTTTTCATATGGAAGAAAACTTCCAAAATGTGATATATGTCCATTTTTTTCATATGGACAAAATAAAAAATTTATGTTCCGAGGAACGAAACGAATGTTTATTACATTCTATTTGAAAAGTTGTTTAGGGAGAAAAGAAATAAAATATAGAAAATAAATTTTATTTTTTATTTGTTTTCTCTCTTTTATATTTAGATAAAGAAAAAAGAAATTAAATTAATTTTTTCTTGTTTAAAAAATAAAAAATGAAGTAAAGAAAATTATTATATTATATATTTACTATTTTTTCCTATAAATTATTGATAAGTTAAAAAGAGTGCATGATTTTTATTAGAAAAGCATTACAGACAAAATTATAGATTTATAATGAACAGTTCAAAATTATTTCTATCCTTTTATTTTTCTCTCCATTTCAGAGAGAAAACAAAAAAAGTAAAATAAATATTTTTCCCTTTTATATTTTTCTTTTAACAGTAAAATAAATGTTATTTTCTTCCATTTTCAAATAGTAAAAAGTTATAATCTTTTCTTTTTTTTTAACTTTTATTTTAGTTATTTTCTTATTTTTTTCACCTTACAAACTTACACTATGTTTGAAAAAATGACATAGGAAAAAAAAAGAAAATAAGAAGAAAAAATAAATTTTATTTTCGTTCCTCATGTTTGGATAAAAGAAAGAGGAAGGGGAAGAAAAATAAATTTATTTTCCCTTTTATCCTTTATTCAAGAAAATATTTGGATATATAATTGTATTGTATAATGCTAAAAAATAATTATTTTATAATTTAATTGATTTTGTATGAAATAAAAATCTATATAATGATAAATATAAAGTTAATACTAAAAAAACTAACATTAGTTTTTGATATTTTAAATGTTAAAAAAAAATATTTATACATTGAGTTATATTTTTTAAAAATTGAACATTAATTTTTAAATTAAAAGTTAAATGCTAATATTTATCAAACATCATTTTTCAATATTTTAATATTCAATTGCTGAACATCAATTGGTAAATGCGAAACTAAAAAGGTACTAAGTAAAAAAAGTCATAAGATTTTGAGAGAATTAATTTCAAGTAAAAATTTTAGACTAAATTATTTTACTAATTTTATAATTTAAAATCACTTTATATTGATTTTATATCAAAAAAATAAAATAACTGGTGGATTACCAAACCAAAATTTTTGAAAAACCGAATTGACCGAACTGATTAAACTAAAATTTATGTATATATAAACTAAACCGAAACTATAAAAGTTTGGATCAGTTCGATTTGTTTCAATTAAATTACATGCATTTTAAATTTGGTTCGATTCAAATTAGTTTGATTTATTAATTACTTTAGTTTTTGGGTTTTTTATTTAAAAAACTGAACCCAAAACAAAAAAAAAGAATTTTTAAAAAATTATAACCAAACCAAACTAATTTTTATTAAAGAATCAAACTGAACCGAACCAGTTCTGTTTGGTCAATTTTTTCAGTTTTGTCCAATTTTTTCTCGCCCTTGCTATTCTATTTTATTTTAATGGGTAAAATTGTAATTTCATAAAAATTCTCCAATCTTTCATATTTTCTCTCCATTTTGAAGAGAAAATGCAAGAAAGAAAATATTAATTATTTTCTTTTCCTCTATAATTTTCATTCCCTTCTCAAATAGAGAAAAATAATTTTCTTTTTTATTTTCCCCTGGTATTTTCTTCTTGCTCTTTTTTTCCTCCCTCCGTTTAGGTTTATTGGAGCAAGGAGATGCCGTTAGAGGACCGCTTATACCATCCTGGTGGGCCTTGCATGTCTGGGCCTCTCATTTCTTAACATGTTCTTTCACAAATACCACGATTGGGCGTCCAGGACAAATTTTTACTACATAAACTCGTTCTACTGTTTCTGTCGAGGAAATTACTAATGAACCTCTTATTGTTGATTCTAGATTCCATGGAATAGAAAAAATGTGCCTTTATTTTCCTCAAGTTAATTGCAATAAGCCTAATTTATGAGCAGGGTGATTTCCTCTTTATCCCCCTCATTTATGTGCTCCAAGTAAATGCCAAACCATCCACAATATTTGGGGCTTACAAGCAGGAAGCAATAAAACTTCATTAAACAAATTTAATCAGCAAAAAATAGAATGCCTTTTTCAGTCATTTCATTTCCAATTAAATAGTATGCTTTTCAGGTTGGCAACATAAATTGAATCATAACAAATTACCAAAACCTCATCTCTGATTTATGTTTTTATAATTGCTCACCATAGGGTAAGTTTCAGGATAGAAAGGTTTTGTGATGTGGGGAAAAGAAGCATAAAGCTCTGATAGAATCATTGGAGTTGTTTGATATATATATTTATATATATATAATGTTTTTTTCCTTCCTTACTGTTTCCACTCTCTTTCCATGTCGGTATTGATTTGTTTAACTTTATGTGTTGGACGCTGCAGAAAATTAAAAATTAATTCCAAATAAGGCTTTCCTTAAGACTAGACTGCGCATGGATGATTAATGATAGAAAGAAAGTGCATTCGTCAGGCTTCTGCAGATGGAAATGATGGCTTAAATATCATTGCCAAGAGTAAAGATTCTACCTTTCAGTAATTTCTTTGCCAAAGTGACAAGGAATCCAACAATTAGTATGCATAGAGAACAGGGACCATATACCATATCATAAAATAAGAACTGAAAAGATATCAATAAAATAAATGTGATATCCGAGGAATGTCAATATTCACATTTTATACGTTTTCCTATAATAAGGGGTTTCTTTCTCCTTCCCCACTAATTCACTCCTAAATCAAACTAAATAGTACCATAACTAAGTTACTACACATATAGATCCTAAAACTCTCATTAATTCCCCGGGACTAATGTCAATTGGGAAGAAACATAACAAAATCATCTCAAATCCAGTGCCTAAACCAAACATTACCATAAAAAATCAGTACTAGTCAATCAATTCTTCCTTGCCTTTCTCCTCTCGAGGGGGCCAAAGACAGGCAATCTCCTCCAAGAAATCACAAAGCAAAGTCTACCGGTACCAGTATTTCTAAACATCCAAAGAGTAACAAAATCTTGATGCTCCTTAAGATTATTCCTTTTAAAGAACGCTTGCCACCCATCAGTGAGAACATGAATCTTGGAAAACCAAATCTTGAAAACCATCCTAAACTCATTTCCTCTAGGATCATAAGTAGTCACCTCAACACCATTGGTGGGGTCCTCATCTTCATTCAACAAAGGTAACAGACATTCCTGCACATCTGCTTTATTCATTGATAATCTGCTTTGATCTTCCCTTGCATCGCTGACCGTCAACTGCTACTCAAATGGCTTGCTGCACTTCCCTATTAGTCCATTTAGGCCAGGGACAGAAGGGATGATAGGAGGGGTGTAGTTGTTTATGAGCCTCGTAATGCAATTTTCACTCATTAGCACGAAATGGTGGTTTCCAGGCAAATTTCTTGAAGCAATGTTAATAATCTTGAAAATGGCTTCTTCTTCTTTTGCTCGTTCTTGAAATTGTGAGAATCTTGGATGGCGTTTTCTCGGAAAACTTTGGCCAATAATCTTTCTTTTCAAATTTTCAATAGATGTAGTGTGTTCAATTCTCGTGTTCTTTAAAGAAGAAGGAAGCAGAACGGCTGCTCCTATCTGTTTGAGTTCCTCAGGATAGCCACCGCGCGTCTCTATTGCTAGTTCCACTCTAATGGTGAAAAAGAGGGTTTTTTTTTTATTTTTTATTTTTTTTTGCAGAATATTTTACTTGTTTGTAAAGTAATTGGCGACAAAGGAAGTTTGGCTTCTAATAAAACAGTCTTACCCTAGGTAGCGGAAACGTAGTTAAGGTAAAATTATTTACTGTTTTAACCTCAGATTAGGAGTATCATTAGTGAAAGGTAAAATTCATTCGGCTAGTAAATTACTGTTTTAAGCCCAAATTAGGAGGGTCATCCCCAATACAATACCTTCTTGGTAGGAGTTCTTTCTCCCGGAAACCAAAAAAAAATCTCATTATATATTCATTCAATAATACAATATCACATAAAATAACTGTTATAACTACATGATGAAATTACTGTTATACAATTTCTTTTTCAAATATAAAATATCCTTATCTTCATTTTGGCAAATTCTACATATTTAATAATGTCACCAAATAATATTATCTAATCCAATAATAAATAGTAGTTTTTGTTTAATTTAATAGTGCATAATCTTATCTCATTTAATGATAAATAATAATTTTTATCTAATCCAATGATGAATTATTAATTACGATATTATAATGTAATAATATAAATATTTATCAATACAAATATATTGATTTATTGATTGAGTGCCGAGAAAGAAATAGAAAATAATCAAGGATGTTTTGATACAATACAATTTCTTTTTAAGAATAATGTATTCCGAGCTCCTGAAAATTATGTGTTTTAGTTAGTAGGCGATTTAATTTTAAAATATAATTTTAAAAATTTCAATTATTTTTATTTGTTGCTCAAACATCTTTTTTTATATATCCATTAAGTATGCATTTAACACTGTTACAATGTAGTTAAGGGAATAAGAGTTAATTTAACTTCTAAATTTTTTCAAAAATTTTAAATAAATCTAAAAATCTTTTTATTAATTTAACCTTATATTTAAAAATCGGTTTAGTTATTTTTAATCATAATAATAAATAAATTTTAATATTTTAAATTAATAAGATTTATTGAATAATTTATAAAATTAAATAAAAAGCTATTAGATGAAAACTATTTTGGTTCCGTTAACTATTTTGATTTAATTATCTCAAATTTTATAAATTTTAGTTAAACTAAATCTAAATTTTAGAAAAATAATTAAATTTTATTTTTATCATTTTATCTTATTATTATAATTGATAAAATATTAAAAATTAAAAAATAAAAGCAATTCTATTTTCTGTCATTTTCCTTACAAAAATGAAAAAAGACAAAATAAAATATTAATGAAATATAAATATAGAGAGAGTAGTTTTCCCCCCATACTAGTTGAACTATTTTTGTTTTTTATAATGAAATATTTATATTTTTCAAATGTTAAAATTTATATTTACTCATATATAACTTGTTCGATAATTTTTGTTTTATCTTTATATTTAAAAAAATTATGTATATTAATTTTAAGTTTAATTTGCTCTAAAAAATTAATCTTTTGCTATCATTTTATTTTTCTCTTATTCTATAATGATATGTTATTTTCTCTTATGTCTATAGTGATATTTTAACCTAATGCATTATTTTTAATTTAATTCTAAAAATTCAATTTACAAAATTATTAGATGTAAGAAATTTTGGTGAATTTATGTATCTTTGTGATAATTAAAAATTTATTTATCTATAATATAAGAGAAACATTAATTAGTAGATAATTGATTGCATTAATTAATTACTACTTGTTAATTGCTAAAGTTATATTTTAATGTATACTAGTGGATTAATGATTTTTATTTAAATTGATGTTCATGGTTCATATAATCAAACCGTGAGCACTCCTTTACTGAAATATTTTAGTAAATTATTATATTTTTTTATTTAATAACACAATAAAAATATATTTGTATTACTTTATAAATAATTGAGATATATTTTATAGGTCACAAGTTATGACTAAAAAGATTATTAATTATAATTTTGTTATGTTATGAATATATAGCTTGCTAGTTGTGGTATGAATTCTGAAATTTTTTTGAGCTCATATGAGTCACATTAATTATAAAGCTACTGACTTGACTGTCAAATTGGAATATACTAAAATTAATTTATAATTATATATGACTATAATAATGAAGTTTTTTAAAATAAAAGAATTAGAATAACTTTCATTATTAGTTGAGATTTTATGCACTTTACTCATATTATGCTATTCCTTAAATAGTTTGTATTATATATATATATATATATATATATATTAAAGTTATCATTATAATATAGCTTAATAAAATAATTGTTACAAGTAAGGGGTGACCACGAAACTTAGAAATTTTCAAATTAAATTAAACTAAATTAAAAATCTCTGATGTAGATTGTATTGAATTGTATTAAATTAGTTGTAAACATTAACAATACTTTTGAATTTAATAATTAATATATAAGTTATTAGTTAATTTTTTTTATGAAATTACTTCAAATGATCAAAAGTGAGAAATTTAAATATAAGAGTATGTGCTACTAATAGTTATTACTTATAATAATTAATAATTAGATTACTTCTAATAATAAGTAATAATTAGATTATTAATAGTAAATTAGCAATAAACAATAATAATAATTTTTAATTTATAAATAATATGTTAGTTAGAAGTTATTTTTTTATTAAATTATTATTTATTTTAATCCATAAAGAATTAAAATAAAATATAAATTTTATGCTATTTTGATTCTTAAAAATAAAATAAAAAATTTAATTTTGAATAGTATGAGAAATTAGAGACGGCATTCTTGTGATGTTAATTGTGAACATTTCTTCTTTTTTCTTAGCATCCACAGTTTGCTTACATACCATTTTAGACACATCATCCTTTCTTAATTTAAAATTAATCTTTCGGTAAGGAGTATATATGCAGCTTAAAAATTGAAAATAATCCATTCACCAATCTAACTATTCTAAAAAAATAAAAAAATCGAACTGAATCAGTTTCGGTATTAATATAAAATCTAACTAAAAATTTGAGATGATATTGATTTTTTATTTTTAGAATCTGAAAATTTTAGCTTGATTTTGAAAATTTATAAATCTCCACTTAGATCAAACTATACTCATCTCTAATTATAAGAAGTGATAGTGATTTATTAAATATTAGAGCTACATTTTGCATATCATAGACTACATTTTATGATATATGTTACTTGTTAACTAATTACTATGACACCGCATGGTAATAATTTGATATTTGTACTAAATAGTAATTATTATTAATTATGCCAAAATTTAAAATTTATAAAATATAACTCATAATTAAATTTTTATATCTAATATTATTTGATTAATTTGAAATATCATTAAATATAATTTATTACTTATACTGATATTTAAAATATAGCTTAACACATAATTTTTATATTAAATTATTATTACTACACATATTTGAACTTTAAGATATAATCAAAATTTTATGGATTGAAATTATTTATATCTTTCTATCCTACAACAAAGCATTTCATAAAAGCTTGATTATTTATAAAAATATTTATGATCTTCTAGCTAGGAAGTGTCTCACACAACACACTATAAAATAGGATATATCAAGAAATTATGAGTTAAAATTAATTAGTGCAAGGTCAATAGCAGTTTGTGGAAAAATTATTAGAAGAAATATTTTTTTATTAATTGATAATAGCTTTTTTTTTAATGTGAATTTTATGAATTAAAAGTTGATTTTGAAGAACGTTAATATCTGAAAATTTTTCTAATAGCTAATGAATTAGGTCAACAGTACAACTAAACTATTTTTATAAATAGTTAAAAACATTTTCAAAGCTTACCAATGGATGAATTCTATGCAATGAAGATATAAAACTGATTTTAATAACAAATTAGGAAGACAAGTGGCAAAAGAAGATTTTCTGATAAGATTTTTTATAACGAATTACAAACGAATCTAATTTGATAACAAATTATAATCAGATAAAATTGTTATTTAGATATTTTAAAAAATTACACAAAAGAGTTTGTGTGAAATTTTAAAATATATGTGTAATTTATTAATCATATTATCTTATAATAAATTATATCATTGTTTTGGATTTTTTTTTCAAGTGCAAAATAATAAATAAAATATATACTTCGAATAAAATTATTTCTCATATCATGTTTTGAAGTTACACGGAATATTTAGTTATAAAAATTACTAATGAAATAATATAATATATAGTTAATTATTTTTATGATTAGTTCCTTTTTTTTTATTATGTACATGTCATTTATTAAATATTCAGGCAAAATCTTTTATTTTTTTGCATTTTTTTTAAAGTTAAAATTATCCAAAATAATGGATAAATTATACAGCAACTTTAAGATTACTAGTCATCTCACTAAAAAAAGAAACTTTAAGATTACTATATTGTACTAAAATAACGAAGATTGCTTAAATGAATAATAAACAGAGTGAGAAATTAGTTAAAAATGATCAACTTCCACGTCAGACCCTGCTTATTCTTGGAGACATGCGAAGTTTGGCAACAATATCTTTCTATTACCGATAGACTCGCTCTTGGGATGTTGGATTGGATGTGGGATGCTAACTAATATTGGTTGGCCAAGACTTTGTTTCTTGTGGTTTCATATGAATTGAATTCAAAACATATCTTGTTAATTCGTTCATTCCTATAAATGTGATAGCTAGTACTTATCTCTTGATTGTGAACAAACGATTTGCAACTCGCGAACTCTATATATACACGAACTTGTATAATCTTTCTGTTAATGCATGTGATTTTTGCCCTGAGTCTTACAAGAATACTGAAGCAATAATGGCAGGTGGAGGATTTGCAGATGCAGGAAACCCTAATAGGGCTCATCTTTATGAACATAAGATGACAGGTTATTTCATCTTTGCTTGCATTATTGCAGCTTCTGGAGGATCCCTTTTCGGGTATGATCTTGGTGTTTCAGGTATATATAACAATTACTTAATCATCTATTTCTCAATTTTTATGTTCATCTTACTGATTTAATTATATAAGCCCATCTGTTGCAGGTGGAGTCACTTCCATGGACGATTTCTTGAAGGAATTCTTCCCCACCGTGTATGAAAAGAAGCATGCACATCTTCACGAGACAGATTACTGTAAATATGATAACCAAATTCTCACTCTGTTTACTTCCTCACTCTACTTTGCTGCCCTTCTTTCCACATTTGGGGCATCGTATGTCACCAGAACTAGAGGTAGGAGAGCTAGCATTCTCGTCGGATCCATCAGCTTCTTTGTAGGAGCAATCTTCAATGCTTTCGCCAAGAACATTGCAACGCTGATCTTAGGGCGATGTTTTCTTGGTGCAGGAATTGGATTTGGCAACCAGGTAAATTATACAAGCAATACAAACTATAAAATCTTTTATATATGGTTGCTTCATATAGGCACATATATAATATTTTACAGATCGGATCAGCATTAGTTCTTTTGAAAATTGCAGGCCGTTCCCTTGTATCTCTCAGAAATGGCGCCTGCAAAAGTTCGAGGAGCAGTTAACCAACTGTTTCAACTAACTACCTGTCTAGGGATCCTTGCCGCGAATTTTATAAACTATGGAACTGAAAAGATTCATCCATGGGGATGGAGGTTATCTCTTGGTTTAGCTACTGTTCCTGCTACTATAATGTTTGTTGGGGGTCTTTTCCTTCCTGAGACCCCTAACAGTCTTATTGAACAAGGCAGGTTAGAAGAAGGAAGAATGGTATTGGAGAAAGTTAGAGGTACAACCCAAGTTGATGCAGAGTTTAGTGATCTTCTTGATGCGAGTAATGCGGCAAGAGCTATAAAGCATCCATTCAAGAATCTTCTTAAACGCAAGAATCGCCCGCAATTGGTAATTGGGGCTTTAGGAATTCCTGCATTTCAACAACTTACCGGCAATAATTCCATACTGTTCTATGCTCCAGTCATATTTCAGAGCTTGGGTTTCAGCAATGATGCAGCTCTATATTCATCAGTTATAACCAATGCAGCACTTGTTGTTGGTGCTCTTATTTCCATGGCTTTCGTTGACAGATTTGGCAGAAGAGCTTTCTTTTTGGAAGCTGGGGCTGAGATGTTCTTTGTCATGGTAACTGCAGTTTTAAGCTTGCTTCTTCAATCTCTTTCTCTTAACTGCTTACTTTAGATTATTCCATTTGCAGGTAGCTGTGGGCATAACATTGGCTACTGAGTTTGGAGATGGGAAAACAATCCCAAAAGGAACAGGCATCTTCCTTGTGATCATCATTTATTTGTTTGTCTTGGCTTATGGAAGATCTTGGGGTCCTCTTGGGTGGCTAGTTCCGAGCGAGATCTTCCCATTGGAGACGCGGTCAGCTGGACAGAGTATAGTGGTCTGTGTCAACATGATCTTCACCGCTTTGGTAGCACAATGCTTCCTTGTGTCGCTTTGCCACCTCAAATATGGAATATTCTTGCTGTTTGCTGGCTTGATTTTTATCATGAGTGCCTTTATCTTCTTCCTCTTGCCAGAAACAAAGCAAGTGCCAATTGAGGAGATACACCTTCTCTGGCAAAATCACTGGTTCTGGGGAAAAATAGTGGGAGCAGAAACGAAGAAGGGATCATACGTCTAAAATCTTCTGAAGTGGGGGAAATGCATTGTTCTGAATTTAAAAAGTATTCTGTTATGCATTTGAAAGCATATTTTGAGCCGTGCAATGTCATGAATGATGATAAGAATTTCTAGTAAAAAAATTAAAAGTTAGTCATTGGATATATGCCTGCTCGATGTGAACGACAAAAATGCTCAAGCACCATATATTAATATTCACACCCAAATAAGTTGCCATTGAAATCAACACAATATTTGCAAAAGATACAGTAATTAGATGGCGAACAATAACAGAGAATGGACAAATGAAAGAATATGATCATTTTAGCAGCAAATATACTAAAACAACGGTAAGTAAAGGGTTAGAAAAAATTCAGTTAAAATTATGCCAGTAGTTTAGCAAGTTCACCGACCCTCAGACTTCTCTGCAGTGCCGAATCCAGATACTGTTCACTAGAATTTTTTTCTTCTTTGAAGTTTAGAATTGCTGGTTTTGCTTCCTTCTGTCAGGGCCGCATCCAGATTCGCTTTTATCTGTTCGGGTAACAGTTGTAACTTCTTTAGGTTCCATATCTTGCTTCTCACTCTTTTGAATCAATACCTTCCTGGATTGGTGTTTAAAATACGACCACCCGGAGCAGACTGGGCAAAGGCAACTGCTCTTTTATAAACAGAATCAGCATCCAAATTCGCATCGAGCGAGAAAACTGCACTCCCATTCTCAACGGCTTGTTTCAACAATTGTAGAACTCCGTCTGTGCAAGGCACACTCGACTTTGCTGGTTCATGGTTCACTAAGATCATGTGAACCTTCTAAAGCATCTTGGAGCTTTTCTGTGATCCCGATACTTCCTAACATGGTATCAGATTCTACTGGTGTAACCATTGGCATTTCATTAGGATAGGCCATATTACTCAGGGCTGCTTCACAACCAAATGCATTGCTGATAGCCTCAGACTCATTAACAGCAGAACTGCCTGCACTATCCGATATGGGACCATGATCACTCATTTGTATTGAGGTTGAACCAGTACCCTCAGCTGCAGAGTCACCTATTTGTACTGCAGATGAATCCGCCACCTGCTCTTCACAACCCACTGGAGTTGTGATCATACTTGGGGCACTGAGGACATCTTTGACTAAGACCATTTCAACTTTTTGGTCTTCCACAAGCGGTGCAATAGAAGTTGCGCTAGTAGCATGAGGTCCCTTGGTTTCTTCACGATCATTTGCTGGTCTTGTGAAAGAGGACTTCCAATCCCTTCCCCTCCACATAACACATGCTCATCTTCAAATGAGATTAGCATTCGTCCAGCAATTCAAATAATTGGGTAACTTCTTTTTATAGTCTTGCAACAATAAATTGATGAAATGAGAGAAGTACCACCCAACTAAACAATTTACCAGACCTTGACTTTGGCACCAATACTCCGGTAGTCATTTCCATTAATTCCTAGACAATTTATTCTCACCAATTCACATTCTTCAAATGCCTCTCTTGCTGCTCTCACCAGATTAGCTTACACGCCATTCTTCGCTGCACATATACAAGACATTCCATCAGTCTACTCACAGACACCATTGATCAATCTTTTCTAATTCTCATCCAACCTGGTTTGCATATCGGTATCAAATTCCGCCCCTTCTTGCGCATTTAGCTGCTTCTTCCATTGTCAAACCCTCCGCAGCCCGTTGAATCAACCTAGGCTGCACAGGCATAACAGTGCACACTCTCTGCCGCTTCCGAAGCGCATGGATGTTATCCAACATGTTGTGTTTCAGCCTATCTCCACCTGCAAAATCCTCAACATTAAACGAAAAATTGATTTCAAATAAAAAAACTTCCTGCAAAATACTCAATAAAACGAAAATTTTAATTTTTATATCGAAATCAAATGGGCATTTTTTTAGCAGGTTCAATTAAGTCTAAAATTAATTTTAAGCTATTTAACTCCAATTTATTGAAAAATTAGTCTAATTAAGCCTTCATTTTTTACTTATTAATGTGCGTATATCATACACACTCATATAGAACAATAAAAAATTAAAGTCAAAATATTTTCAATTAAAAAAAAAAGAAAACAAAAGATTTTTTTCTATTAAAAGAAAGAATAATCCTAATTAAAACTCAACTTTCCCACTCTCTAATGTCAAAGACTCTACTCTCCGTCTTCTTCGCACCACCACACAAAATAGTTATTGCTACAACATACTCTATAAAGACTTAATTTTCAAAAAAATAGTTATTGCTACAACATACTCTATAAAGACTTAATTTTCAAAAACATAAATACTCATTCTACTCTATATTTCATCTATCTCAAAAATCTACTTTTATTCATTTAATGTTGAATGTGATGAAGTTATTATTTACTCTATGTATTTCCCCTATTTTCACTATGGCTTTTTTTTTTTTTTTTTTTAAATCTGCATCTTTCATTTATTTTTTTCTGTTTATTTTTCAATTATTAATTAATATAAAATATTTTTTATTTTTTACAAGAAGGAAACTTGATATTTAAGATAGTTTTCTTTGATTAAAAAAATAAAATATATGACTTACTAATTTTGAGAATGAAATATTATCTATTTTTATATTAATTTTATATAAAATTATAGAAAAGATTGTGAGAAATAACATTATGTCATATCAATTAAAAAATAATAGTTTAAAAGATATTGAAACACACAAAATTTTATAGTAAAAATATAATATTTAATTAAACTTTTCCTAATATTCCTATTAACAAATTTAATTTTTTTAATAGTACATTATATTTTTTTTACTATTTTATTTAATGCTTTCTCATCTTTTTTTTTTTTTTAAACTTTTCTCATCCAAAATTTCAAAAAATAGAACAAATAAATATGAACTTATAAGATAAATATAATTTTTAAAAAATTCTCTCTATTGAAAACAATATGGTAAAAAAAATTAAAATCACTGGTTCTGGGGGAAATAGTGGGAGTCGAAATGAAGCGATCATACGTCTAAAATCTTCTGAAGTAGAGGGAATGCATTGCTCTGAATTTAAAATGAAGTATTCTATTATGCATTTGAATGCACATTTTTGAGCCATGCAATGTCTTGAATGATATTAAAACTATCCGCTAAAAAGTAAAGATTCGAGTCATTTGAGATATATGCTTGCCTGATATGAACAACAAAAATGCTCAAGAACCCGATATCAATACCAAAGAAATTACCATGGAAATCAACAGAATATTAGCAAAAAATACAGTAATTATGTGAAAGAATTTGATCATATTAGCGGCAAATATACTAAGACAACCGTAAGCAAAAGGTCTAAAAAAATTCAATTAAAGTTATGCCAGTAGTTTAGCAAGTTCATCGACTCTTAGACTTCCCTGTGGTGCCAAATCTAGATACTGTTCACCAGAATTTTTTCTTCTTTGAAGTTTAGAATTTATCGTCTTGCTTCTTTTTTCCGTCCCAGAAACACTTGCAACTTCTTTGATTTCGTTTCTTTCTGTTCGGGTAACAGTTGTAACTTCTTTAGGTTCCATATCTTGCTCCTCGCTCTTTTGAATCAATACCTTCCTGGATCGGTGTCTAAAAATAGGACTACTTGGAGCAGATTGGGTTAAGGCTACCGCTCTTTTGTAAACAGAATCAGCATCCAAACTTGCATCAATCAAAACAGCACTCCCACTCTCAACAGCTTGTTTCAACAACTTTAGAACTCCATCTGTGCAAGGCACACTCAACTTTGCTAATTTGCTAAGATCATGTGAACCTTCTCCACTATCTTGGAGCTTCTCTGTAATTGCAACACTTTCTAACATGGTATCAGATTCTACTGGTGTAACTACTGGCATTTCATTAGCACATCTCATGGTACTAATTACTGCTTCACTACCAAATGCATTGCTGATAGTTTCAGACTCATTAACAACAGAACTGTCTGCACCATCTGACATGGGACTATGATCACTCATTTGTATTGTGGTTGAACTAGTACCCACCACTGCAGGATCATCTCTTTGTACTGCAGATGAATCCTCTACTTGCTTTTCACCGCCCACTGGAGTTGTGATCATACTTGGGGCACTGGGGACATCTTTGACTGAGACCATTTCAACTTTTTGATCTTCCATAAGCGGTGAAGTAGAAGTTGCACTGGTAGCATCAGGTCCCTTGGTTTCTTCACAATCATTTACTGGTCTTGTGAAAGAGGACTTCCAATCCGTTCCCCTCCACAAAAGTATATGCTCATCTTCAAATGAGATTAGCACACATGGGACAAGTTCCTGCAATTCAATTAATTGGGTAAACCATGTCTGCAAAAATAAATTGATGTAATGAGAGGAGTACCACCCAACTAACAAATTTACTAGACCTTGAGTTTGGCACCAATTTTCCTGTAGTCACTTGCATTAATCCCTTGACAATTTATTCTCACCAATTCACATTCTTCAAATGCTTCTCTAACTTCTCTTATCAGATTGGTGTACACACCATTCTTTGCTGCACACATACAAAACATTCAGTCATTCTACTCAGACACCATTGATCAATCTTTCTAATTCTCATCCTACCTAGTTTGCATATCGGTATCAATTTCCGTCCCTTTTTGCGCATTCCTGCTGCTTCTTCCAGTGTCAAGCCCTCTGGAGCCCGTTGAATTAACCTTGGATACACAGGCGTAACAGGTTTCCACAGCATGAGAGGAAATCTAGGACGAGTTCTGTAGTTGTAGTTCCTGCCTCGAAAAAGGT
Source organism: Omphalea diandra (assembly GCA_949677035.1). NCBI lineage: Eukaryota > Viridiplantae > Streptophyta > Magnoliopsida > Malpighiales > Euphorbiaceae > Omphalea > Omphalea diandra. The sequence continues at coordinate 16,984 of CATIWR010600262.1, forward strand.
AAACCACCCCTGACTTCCTGTAAATAATCTTCCCTCCAGTTTTTTCCTACCAACATAAACATAAACCAACAGAATAATTAAGTAGCCCTAATATGGTGCAAAGACAATTTCTTTTTCATCTTAGAAGGCAAAACACACCTCTAATTGTTGACAAACATTGTCCATATCAACAGTGCAGACTCCTTTGCACTTGATTTTGCACACTCTCCGTCGCTTCCAATGTGCATGAATATTATCCAACATGTTGTGTGTCAGCCCATCTCTACCTGCAAAATCTCAAAATTAAACGAAAAATTCATTTATCTTGAAATCAAATAAAAAAAAAACTACTGCAAAGTGCAAAATACTCAAAATTAAACGAAAAATTCAATCTTTATATTGAGATCAAACAAAAAACTACCTCAAAAAGAAAACACTCAATTAAACGCAAATTTTAATCTTTACATCGAAATCCAATGCAAAAAACAAAAACTTAATCATACCCATATTCAATTGGCGCTTCGACTTGACGCACCCATTAATCAAGTCTTTAACTTCCTCCCTCGTCAACGGCTCCCCAATTATCTCCTCCCTCGTATACACATACCTCGGGCCGCAACCGGGTCTAAACGGACCGGGTGACTGGACCGGTTTCACACCTTTCTTATTTGGCGGCAGCTTGAACGAATCGAATTCCCTCAATTTCTTCTTGCTCGGGGACAGCGGGGCCCGCCCTGTCCACGGTCTGCCCATCGTAGTGGGCCCGAAAGGCGAGAACGGTGGCTCACGCAATTTAAGCGGCTTCACTTTTGGCGTCTCCGTGTAGCTGTACTTGAACTCAAACGGGGCGCCGTCGACCACGTACGATAAACCATCTTCGCTGAGTTTGATGCTCGCATTTCTGTCCACCGGTTGCTTCTCCTCGATTTCGCCACTTTTCGGCAGGGGTATTTTGGTAATTTTTGAGATACGTTTAAATGCCGGGTGGGGATTTCGGGTCTCGGTTTTGGAGTATTTGGATTTCCTGCCGGGGATTGATGGGGCTGAAGGAGAGGAGGGCGTGCCTATGGATTTGAAAGCGTCGGCGGAAGTGGTATCTGTGGCAGGATCGTAATTATGGACGATGTTGGTGGCGGAATCGAAGCGGCGGCGACGGCGGATGTCTTCCTCGATTTCTATCTGCAAGCGTTTGCGTTCGTTGAATTCTCTGGCGTTGGCGTTGTTCCACCGCGAGAACCGGACCTCTCCGGGCGGGCGCTGGATCGGGTTCTGATTCACATTCGGATTCAGGAGCGGGGCGCATATCGGGAATTGGATTGGAAATACTTTCAGCGCCATCAATGAAAATGTTTATCGTTAAAACCCGACCATTGTCGATAGAATTTTTTTCTTTTTCCTTTTTGGAGGGGAAACCAAAGTAACGACGTCGTTTGAAGAGTGAGCCGTTATTGTGTAATTTATTAAAAAAGTGAGGGCAAATTACAGACGTTCTCCTCTTCTAACCGACATAAGCCGTGGAGCTATCATGGGAACCCCATTACAGATAAATTCTTTTCTTCACGAGTAGTCTGCTCAACTTAAGTAGAAAATGTTGATACTAGAGTATTTTCAGGGTTAGTTGTGGTAGCTTAGCTTAATTTTTTTGGTCTTGAGATGGATATGACTGCCCTGTTGCAGAGGTTATGTGTTGTTGAAATTAAGAAGTTGGTGATAGCCATCAGTGTGGCAATCGCTGTTACTGCTCTTTTTCAGTGTTTTGCACTTCCCTACCATGGGAAAACATGGTCCGTATCACCTGCTACTGCTGGTGAGGGTTCTATGGTTATGCTGATTACCAATGCTAAAAAGCCGGAGCCTATCTATGTCTCTAATGTTATCGCAAATGATACTTATTAGTCTTCTGATTTGGATGATGAAGAGGATGGAGATGATGAGAATAAAAGAAAAGAGAGAAATATAGACTATGGTTTGTCATCAGATAAGGAGAAGATGGATGCTATGCTTGGCAAGGAAAAGTCTGTTTTAAATTGTCAAGTTTCAAATATTTAGTTACTGAGATCGGATTATGAGTTATTAAATTTAAATGGTAAAATAAATAAAAATTCGCAATTTGAAGGGCTGTTCCTAATTGCAGGGTGAAAAAATTCAAAGCATGGAAGCAGACGGGGCCTTGATATTTGGAGGAGTTCAAAATAGAGTTGGAAATGTGCCGGTTGTATTGCCAGGAATTTCCGCCAAGAATGGAGAAAATATGGATCCAGAATCGACAACTTCGAACTCATTCTTCCCACTTAATGAAACTTCAGCGGACAATGTAGCAAGACTTGCAGAAGTGGAGTCTAGGAATACGCTTATCCTCACCGTGAACAAGAATTCTTCTAGGGATACTATTTCCACGTTGAAGAGATGGGGACACAACCAACATCAATATCCCAGATGAAATCACTATTGCTTCAGAGTATTGTTTCATCTCAATCTCATCATGTGGTAAGAATTCGACCTTTTCTTATGATATTAACAGTCGGAAACAAGCTTATATTCGATGGAACCTTCACTTATTCCTTCTACTGGTAATAGAGGCCACGTTGGTCTTCTGTTCGTGATCTTGAACTTCTATCTGCAAAATTGAAGATACAGAATGCTCCGTTTGTAAGAAATCCTCACGGGCTTCATACTTCTGCTTTTCGTAATGCTTCCATGTTTAAAATGTAACCCTCTTTGTGTTCATCATTCTTATAAACCTTTTTATATTTAATTTTTCTTTGTCTGCAGTCACAAAAATGTGTGCACTTGTAGGTGTAAAGTAGCAACCAATTGGTAATGCTACCATTGATGTGGAATAGCAGGCATCATCCCAAGTGTTTTCTTGTCTGTCTTATTAACTTGTAACATATTTAGACCTTAATTCTGTAGAGGTAATTATATAAATGTTAAGTTGTTGCTGAAGAGAAGACTCTGTGCATATAACATATTTTACTCTGTTGTTTCAAGTAATTTTTGATAATTTGAATAACCAAAAATCACATCAAAGGCTTCAATTAAATTGTCGAATAATATATTATGAGTAATAATGAGTTAATGGATGTTGTAAACAAACGTTTGTTTTTCTTGCGAACCAGTGAATGACATTAAGTTGGAAGCACGAAATATTGTGTACTCATATACTAGCAGTTACTAGTCTCATTAGAGGTGTCTGATAGTTTCAGTTATTTAATGACTTTTGTCGACAAACATTTTGATGATAAAAAATCCGATATTAGTCTGACCTCTGGGATCCATCTTATTGATTACTACCTTGTTATCTGCAACTATAGAGAATTTCCTCTTATGATTATTCATTACCTTGTTATCTGCAACTATAGAGAATTTCCTCTTATGATTATTCATTACTGAGCTAAAGCTTTTGAATATGCATTTTGTAGGAGTTATGAGTTGATGGAACGCATGCTCAGAATTTATATATATAAGGAAGGTGAAAAGCCCATATTTCATCAGTCTAAGATGAGAGGAATATATGCATCAGGAGGATGGTTTGTGAAACTGTTAGGGAAACAAAAAGTTTGTGGTGAGGGACCCTAGAAAAGCTCACTTGTTCTACTTGCCATTTAGTCCACAAATGTTAAGGACTGTATTATTTGAGTTAAAAGGACCTTGAAGGATTTTTGAAGAACTATGTGGATTTAGTTGCACAAAAGTCTAGTTTCTGGAACAGAACAGGAGGAGCAGATCATTTTCTTGTTGGCTGTCATGACTGGGTATATCTTCCAGTTCCATGTATTATTTCAATCTAATTGCCTAATTTAATGATTGTTGAGTCTGAATTCTTCTGGATAATATCATTCTGATAGTGATTATCATAATGTTATTAGAAGGAGCTGATTGTTTCTCCTTAAAGATTAGCTTTAGGTGGTCCCTAATATGTTACCGTAAATGGCAAATGTTAGTAGATTTTATGCAAGTCATAAGCCCTTTCCCTGGTATGTTCATGATTCTTAACCGCGATAGTGATCCCTCCAATAAGTTTGATAATAGTTCTCAGACAGATTCATTAAACACTCCAGACAACAGGGGCACCAGAAGTATGATGGTTTATGGAAAAATAGGATAACAATGAACTTGGATGAATTATCATCCTATAGCTTTGTCTATTCCAATGCTGCCTTAGTTATTCTCTGCAGTGTTACCAATATATCTCATTTCATGTCATTTGGAATTTCAGGCCTCTCAAATGACAAAGCATCATATGAGGAATTGCATTAGAGTTCTTTGCAATGCTAATGTTGCTAAAGGCTTCAAAATAGGGCAGGATACTACTTTGCCAGTTACGTACATACGTTCTGTGGAGAATCCCATAAAAGATCTTGCAGGAAGGCCTCCTTCGGAAAGGCGTATTCTGGCCTTTTTTGCAGGAGGCATGCATGTATCTGGGAGAATAAAGAATCTGACATGAAAATCTTTGGTCCAATGCCCCGTGATATTGACGCGAAAAGGGTCTACAGGGAATACATGAAAGGCAGCTAGTATTGCATATGTGCCAGGGGTTATGAAGTTCACACTCCTCGTGTCATTGAGGCCATTTTTTACGAGTGTGTGCCCGTCATCATATCAGATAATTATGTGCCTCCTTTTTTCAAGGTATTGAACTGGGAGGCGTTTTCTGTGTTTGTGCAAGAGAAAGATATTCCAAATTTGAGGAACATTCTGCTTTCAATCCCAGAAGAGAAGTACCTCGCAATGCAGTTAAGAGTTCAGATGGTACAACAACATTTCCTTTGGCACAAAAAGCCTGTGAAGTATGATTTGTTTCATATGATCCTTCACTCGGTTTGGCACAACAGAATCTTTCAGATGAAGATGTAAAAACTTTCTGCCAAAAGGTTGCAGAAATCACACGGACAGGCGACTCTATAATAGTGGCATTCACAAACCAGAGCGAGATTGTCGAAGCACAGAGAGGTTAGCACATGTCCAACCGAGCTTGCCCCGCATGCAACCAAGCCAGTTCAGATACATTGCGGACTGATCATTGGTATTTGTTCTATTCCATGCACATAAATAGTGCAACATCTTGAAATCTATCCATTAGACAAGTTGAGTGTTGCTGTTCCAGCTTTCCTTTTTTTTTAAAAAAAAATATATATATTTTCTCACTGAGAAGGTCAAAATAAGGATTGTATCCTCAACTAGAGTGTATAGATTTGATCAAGAACAACTAATTCAATGTTAGAACTTATAGTCTTTACCTAAATGTCCATTGCTTTTTTTTTTTTTTTTTAATCAACTGCTGTTGCTAATCACCTAAATTTGAACCAGTGATCTTGACTGCTACTGCTTGAGTACAAACGATATAGCTGGTCCCTCTCAACTTCTACATTACAAAATTCTGAGTCCCTCTCTTGCTCTTGTAATCGTATAAAAAAAATAGATAACAAATACCAAAAGCTGAATTTCCCATCATTTGTTGGTCTATTATGTGTCTTTTTCCGACTTAGCAACTTGTGAATGGTTTATTAACATTGTTATGCTTTCGTTAGGATCGCTTACATAAGCCTATAAATTTTAATTGATATGATTTTGTGTATATAAAGGAAATAATAATGAACAGCTCTAACTGTATTGAAAAATTCTCGACTTTTCTATTTTCATTAAATAATAAATCTTTTATATTTGTATACTCGTTAGTAATGTTTTCAAAATTAGATCAAATTGCCAAGTTGGATTGATAAAATTGAAAATTCACTAGTTATTTAATTCAATTTAGAGTGAAAAATCAGTTATTAAAAAATCGATCAAAATCAGAAAAATCATCTAAATTTATAAAAAAGGATATTAAAATTTGAAAAAATAACATTATTTTACTTAAAATTTAAATTTTAAAAAATAATTTTATTACTTTATCATATTTATATATTTTTTAATATTAAATATTTCTAAATATTATTTGTATATTTTTATAAAAAATAAAAAATATATATTTTTTATTAAACTAAATCTATCACATCAATGTAATTAAACATCAATCTATTTTTGATTTTAAAAATATTGCTTATTAGTGCTAAAATTATGTCATAACAATGATTAATTCACGAGTGGCTGCGAATATATACTTCAGCCTGTCCTTGAACAATTAGGACGTGCAGCTTTAAAGGGAAAGATTTTCCAACACAGCACGAGATTCAGAGATTTTTTAATTAGATTAAATAATTTTCGATATGAATAATAAAATATCTGAACCGTATTATAATCGTCACGTGCTAAAATAATTAGAACAAACTGTAGTTTTATATATATATATATATATATTGGTTTTTCTAATTAACTCATTCAATTAGTCTATATTATTAATAATTAGATTATTTATTAATTATAAATTAATAGTAAATATTTAAAAAATTAATTTAATATTTAATGCGTAAATTATTAGTTATAATTTATTAAATTATCACTTATCTATTTTAGTTCTTGAATGATAAAAATGAAAAATATAATATTTATCTTATTTAAAGATTAAAAATGTAAAGTTTAATTTTTAATAAATTTAAATAATTGAATATCCGAACCGGTATCGAACCGAACTGAATCATACCGTCTTGAAAAATCGAATTGAACTGATTCAAATTTTTAAGAAACCGACCGGACCAAACCAATAATTCAAAATGGTGTCAATTATCCATTTTAAAAATCTTCAAAATTTTGATTCAATCTCATAAATTTTTAAATTTTCAAATTAAACTGAACCATACTCACTGCTAAAATAAACAACACGGAATACCATTCGACAAGGTAAAATACAATTCACTTAAATTTATTATTCCTATCTCACTTACCAACAAATTACACAACATTATTACAATAACAATTTTTGTTAAAATATTATAAATATCTTAAACAGTTCATTCATTTTTATTTTTAATTAAATAAATAATTAAATAGTTGAACATTTACAATTTCCTACGTCAATAAGTAAAATTGATTATTGCTTTCCAAAAAAATTATTTAATAACAATTTTGAAGAGTAAATAAAATAATAGTAAAATAAATTTACTAACAATGAAGTTATTTGATAATAAATAAGAAAAATCTGTAACTTTTGGTTTTCCTTTTCTTTTCCTTCTTAATTTTCTTTTCTTCTTACCTGCATGCTTTAATTATTTTTCTTATTTTTTTAATATAAACCTATAATTATATTTTGAAGAAAATAATTAGAAAAATATAATATTATTTTATTTCATTAAAATAAATTTGTTTCTCAAAATTAATGATTATCATGCTTGATTTATACATAACAAATAGTTAAAAAAAATGATTTAAATTACTATGGTACCCTTTACTTTATTTCAATAATCTTTAACAAAAAAATATATAATTATTTGACAATAAATTAAATGCATTATAATTATCAAGATAATATGAAATATATGTATTTAAAATACTTAAAATATATAATTATTCAAAATATATGATTATCAATAAAAAATCTAGAAAATCAAAATATATAAGTAAATTTTTAAAAACTATAGATAGCTAGCATATTTTATAGTGTGTGATTTTTTAAAAGACAAGTATATACTTTCTATTTCAGTCTTTTTTTTTTAAATAACTTTTTATTTTAGTCTTTAACAATATATATTTGTCCAAATGCTAAGGACATTATCGTCTATTTAATTTTGTATTATCATTATCTTTTTTATTTTTAATTTTTAATAATTATTAAAAATAATATTTTCATTATTGAGATAAGAAAATTTTATTATGTACATGAAAAAGTAAGAATGAGATTTACCACATTAGAAATTGAGCTTTTCATGAGTGTAATATTTTAATGTCAATCAAATACCAGAATTTTAATTCTAAAAAACAGAATTTAACATTCTCAAATCACTTTTTCTTACTTTAAATGACTTTCTCGCATATTGAGTTTTAATTACTATCTAGAGATAGTTTTAGATTTTTCAATTGAATAATATCGTATGATCAAATTATAAAAATTTGAATTATTTGTCAATCAATTACAATTGACATTTTCTAAAATAGAATGTATTATGCAATTATAGTAATGTATATTTTAATATACATATATATACACTACTTTTTTTATATTTATTTTATATAATGTTATTAATTTGATTCATACAATATTTAATAATATTAATAGTTATTTTCATATATCCAACTTAGAGTATGGTTTTTATTTTTATTTAGGAAGTTGCTTTTCTCTTTTCTTTTTTGTTGTCATTTGCCTTTTTTTTTATTATTGCCTTTTTCTTTTTCCATTTTTATCTATTTTACTTTTTGATGTTTTTTTATCTTGTTTTCCATATATTTTTTGTTTTTCATGTTCATCTTATTTAAATTTCCACAAACATTATTTTTAATATTTTTTAACAAAATAATTTAAGATGATAAAATTATAAAACTCCTAATTACTTATCACTCTATAGAGTTATAAATATCAATAAAATAAAAACATAATTAAAAATTATGCATAAGATCAATGAATTCGTAAATCATATAATTCACAAAATATTGTTAATGAAATTATTAGATACTGAGATAAGTTATTGATTGATTTCAAGATACTAGCAAGTCTAGATTGTGAATATAATTATTTGATAAATATTAAAATGCTTTAAAATTATTATTTGACAATTGAAAAACACTCATCTAAAATTGAGTTTAAAAGTAAAATATTATATATATAATTTTTAAAATCATATATATAGTTAATTATATATGTATAATTAATGACGACCGAAACAATAGAGAGTATTTATTGACTATAAATGTTAGTAATAGTTTTTCAATGGACATTTTAAAATATTGTAATTTTAAAATTCTTAAAATTAAATTATTAATTTTACTTATTTAACTACTGATAAAAAGTTTTTTTGTTTGAGACAATAAAAGTATGTATTTTAACAGAAAAATTAATGAGCATAATAAAACAATTAAATTTATTTTTACAAAATAAGAGACGGAATAGTATGTTTTAAAAATTTAGAGGGATGTAGTCGTAATTAATCCTTAAATATGACTTGAGTAAATATAATAATAACAATAATTAAATTGTAAGCGTAATGCAAATGGGGCCCACTACGTCACCGTCCAGTGTCCGCAACCGACGCTAGTCTCGCTGTTAGCTTCCGCTTCGCTCGCCGAAGCTGACACAAAGAAAAGGAAATGGTGTAGCAATTAATTAAAAAAATTTATTGCAAAAGAACAAATATTTTTTCAGAAAAATAAATATTATTAGTAAACAATAATAGTGATCTGCAGACACTGTCGATTAAACTATTATTCTCTAGTTAAAAAAAAAAAATTGTTGAAAAATTCTCACCTATTTTTCCTTTGTCTTAACACGGTTCAAATTTCTTTTAATGAGGATTTTTTTTTAAATAGAAAATTTAGGTTTCTAATCTATACAGTGATAAGCTAGCAGAGCAATATTTTGTAAGGTAATAAAGTGTATAGCTTGGCCTTTCGTCGTCGTCTTGAGCAAGTTACGAGGTTGGCGAATCTTTCATTTTCATGCCATTTCTTGTGCGTGTAATTAAATTGTGTGTGGATGTGTCCGTCTGTTTGGCTGCTGAGAAACTATTGCTCTGTTAAACTTTACTTTTGAGCTTTTTGTTTTTTTTTATTGGTTTACTTCTTGCAGTTTCACGGGAACCAAACACTAATTCATTTTTACGTTTTTAATTTTAAAATCTTGCATTTATTTACCTTTTGATTTTTGTATTTGATCACCCTATCTTTTGTATTTACAGTAATTAGGATTTCTTGTTTCCGTTAAATTTACAAACAAGCATATGATTTTTTATTGTATTTAAGTTCACATTCCCTCATTTCGCTGTTGCTAATTTTCTCCTTTTCTCTTTTTTTTTTTTTTTTGTTTGATGGTAATTGTGCATCTCCAAAGAAGAAATTTTATTTCTTTTTAACGATGATGATTTGGTGACTACTGTATGACTCGGTAGTGGCATGGAGTTCCAGTTTCAGTTTCGTCAATTATGCCAAATCGAAAAGAAAAGATGGCTTCTTGTGGTGGGAGCAGTGGCTATAACTCACTTATTGTTTCAATCTTTATTGCTTCCATATGGGAATGCTCTTCGGTCTTTTTTGCCTGGTAGCAATGATCCAATATATGAGACCAGCAGTTTTCCAATTGTGCAATCTTCCACTAAGTCAGTGATGGTTCGCAATCCTCTCACCGTTGATACTTCAAGCTTGAGTCAAGTTTCCATACTTGATGGTGGCGGAGATATAAAGAATGTTTTTACATCTGAGGATGAAGACTGGGATAATCCTGCTGAGTTTCCAGTGGATAGTGATGGAGATAATGATGGTTTTGTATCTGTGGAAGAGGATTTGGACAATCCTATTGAGCCTATTGTTATGGATGAGAATGCAGATATTGGTTTGCCAATTGAGACTGTTCTTGATAGAAACGGGAGTTCTTTGCTGGAAACCATCACAAGTCAAGAACATAATCTTATCATGGAATTTTCCAGTGAAGGCAAACGTGCTCTTCCTCTTGAACAAAATGTGAAATCAAAAAAGGAAACTTCTACGGGCAATATCCCGGACCAAAACTCAAATCTGCCAGAGGAAAAGTCGGGGCACATAAACATTGCTTTTAGATCACCACGAGCAAAACCAGAGGTTGTAGCTTTATCAACAAATATCACCAATTTGAAATTAAATGGAAGTTCCTCTGCTGGTTCTGCAATCCTGAAAGATGAATTTGCAACTTTAAAAAATGTTTCAGCAGAGAAGGATTATCCTGGCAAGAAAAAGATGAGGTGTGAGATGCCTCCAAAATCAGTCACATTGATAGATGAGATGAATCGTATATTAGTGCGACATCGTCGGTCTTCACGTGCAATGGTATCTATTCTTGTTCAAATAATAAAATATCTCTTTAGTGCTTTATTTTAAGCAGGAAATCTGAATTGTTTTCTCCGGATTGCAGAGACCAAGATGGTCCTCTCCGCGTGACATGGAGATTTTGGCTGTAAAGTCACAGATTGAAAATGCTCCCGTTGCAGTGAATGATCGAGATCTTTATGCTCCTCTTTTCCGAAATGTTTCCGAGTTTAAAAGGTAATGCTAATTCACGGCATAGTTGCAGGATTAATTAAATGTTTTAGCTCTGTACAGCTTGTCCCTCAGTTGTCATGCCTGCTTCTTTGGCATAATCAAGTTAGACAAACATTGGTTTAGTCCGGTCCTTTGATGTAGAAAGTGGATTAGATCAGGTAAGGACCAAGAAAAAAAGGGGAGAGAGAGAGAGAGCAAGCAACTTTGAGTGTACTAATATATTTTTTCCAGTTGAATGTGCCCAAATCTTTTCATGCATAGGTGATTTGTTCTGTTCTTTCTGATATGCTTAAAGCACTATAGCTTGAATTTATACTTTCATGTATCTTTTATATGCTTGCTAGGCTCTCCTGTTTTCCAAAACTTTGCATATTTTTTACTAACTTAAAGTGCTCTAAGTGTCATTCTTGTGTCCAACACCAAATATCCTTCTCTAATATGGGTACTTTCAGGAGAAGGAAAGAATTTTTCGATGCAGGAAGTTAACTGCAATTTTGTGCAAAATTGAATAACTGACCTGTGGGTTTAGATCCATGGAAAATTGAGTTCTTTAATTATATTGTTCCAGTAGAGTACATAAAAGTATGAATGGGGTTGCTGAGGTTTCCATGAAGTTATTAACTTATCATATCAGAATTGCTGCTGAGCATGGACAGAATTTGCTGCAATCCTGCCAGTGAGTCAACCTGGACTAGTAATTCTAAATTTTAGGTTAAGATGGTACGCAATTGGAAGTTGAGAATTGTGGAATTTGTTTTGCCGGTAATGTTGCATCTATTTTTGTATATTGTGTTACTTTTGGGGATCAATTGATTACTGGTATTCATTTCTAGTCCTGAGCAGACATGAGGTCCTCCCTGTAAACAGTGCAATCTATTGTGGGATTACTCTTAGAAATTCATGTATTCCTATTTTCAGCCAGAAAAAGAAATTGGCAAAGTAGAGCATGTTGCAATAGTTCGTTCACATGTTATGTAATTTTGTTGAACTATACATCTATTTTGTTTGTATGTTTTGAACTTTGTGCTTTGATTTCTCTATGTTTTTTAGCATGCATCCATTTTTCTGGACGCTTTAATATTTTTATTTTCATTTGTAATTGAACAGCTGGTTTAGCTTTCTGACAACCTATGATTTCGAATGCCATTTTGTTTTGTTCTTAGGAGTTATGAACTCATGGGACGTACACTCAAAGTCTACATCTACAAGGATGGAAAGAAACCCATCTTTCATTTGCCAATAATGAAGGGACTGTATGCCTCAGAGGGATGGTTCATGAAGATGATGCAGGGAAACAAGCATTTTATTGTGAAAGACCCTCGAAAGGCTCATCTCTTTTATATGCCGTTCAGTTCACGAATGCTGGAGTACACCCTTTATGTGCGTAACTCCCATAATAGGACGAACCTGCGCCAATATCTGAAGGAGTACTCCGAGAAAATTGCTGCAAAATACCCTTACTGGAATAGAACTGATGGAGCAGATCATTTTCTTGTTGCTTGCCATGACTGGGTATTGTCTCTGTATATTCTTTATTTCACTTTACTTTAGTGCTTATGAAGCATGTATTCTGCTAGGATAGAAACACTGTGATAAGGATTTAATAAGTGGATGTTAACCTTGATAATGACAACTGAAGGGGACAACCCCGCTGTAAATCAAAAGGTCTGGGTTCGAATCTAGGAGGACTAGAGGAGAGAACTGTGGGAGAAACAAGAGCTACACTTTGTTGTGCAGCTTACGTATGGACTTTAAAAAAAAAAGATACTGACAGAACATCCAACTAACTCCCATCATATTGGTTCATGTCACTTAAAGATGATGCCATTGAAGTTGCCTTCATCATCCCAGTGAAAATATGGCAAGATGTACTAATTTGAAGTTTGTCTATTTTGAATCAGGAAAGCATATTTCTGAAGCAGGATACTGACTCCACTTTCTGGATTTGAGTCACTCCATTCTTTATATTCTGTTTGCATGTTCATGACTGCACTTACTCATTTATTTTTTGCAACCATTTGAGTTATATGACGCATGCAACTCTTACAGGCTCCATATGAAACAAGGCACCACATGGAGCACTGCATTAAAGCCCTTTGTAATGCAGATGTCACTGCAGGCTTCAAAATAGGGAGGGATGTATCCCTTCCTGAAACATATGTCCGGTCAGCCAGAAATCCTCTCAGAGATCTTGGAGGAAAACCACCTTCTCAGAGGCATATTCTTGCATTCTATGCTGGAAATATGCATGGCTACCTGCGACCAATCTTGTTGAAGTACTGGAAAGACAAAGACCCTTCAATGAAGATTTTTGGTCCTATGCCTCCTGGTGTAGCAAGCAAAATGAATTACATCCAACACATGAAGAGCAGTAAGTATTGCATCTGCCCCAAGGGTTATGAGGTCAACAGCCCCAGAGTGGTTGAAGCCATCTTTTATGAGTGTGTACCTGTAATTATATCTGATAATTTT
>CATIWR010600271.1:0-11316 GCA_949677035.1 Omphalea diandra
TTCTTTTGTGTGAGTGAGAGTGAGAGTTTCATCGTCGGTATCTCAACACATAACTGCGCCCCCTCGGTGAAATATTGTTATATATATATATATATATATATATATATATATATATATATATATATATATATATATAATGAAGGAAGAATCTAATCCTTTTACTAAAGTTTTTAAAACAAGTTGGTTGACGGGCTTTCAGTTCTATTACTTATCAATTTAATAAATCCAGTTTTAATAAAATAATTTTTTAAAAAATATATAAATAATATTTTTAATTTTTTAAAAAATAAAATAATTTTAAAAATATTTAAATCTTTTATAAAGTAATATAATTTTAAATTAAATTAATTTTTATTTTAATTAATTTTTCAACTTTAACTAATTTTTATTTTGACTTTTATTTTAATACATAAAAATTTAAATTTTAATTAAATTAAATTATTAATCAAAATTTTATTTGATTAGGATCACCACCAATCAATTTGGTTCTATTATAAGAATATTGACACTTATGTAGTGTTTGAAAAAAATGAAAATACGAGAAAAAAAAATAAAGAAGGAATCTCATTTTCCTCTGTATGGAAAGAGAAGAAAAATAAGAGTAAGAAGAAAATTTAAGCATATTTTTCATTCTATATTTTTTCTCCAAAATAAAAAGAAAATATGAGAGATTGAGAATTTTTATAAAATTATAATACCGTCCGTAGACATTTACAAATATTATACCCGCAAATGAAAGGAATCCGTTTCTAGTAGTGGGGCTTTGCTGGATGAGGGATCGAGTTTGCTCTGCTTGGTTGCTAGGATACACATAGCCCCATTCTGTTTTTGACCACATCTATCATTCAGAAACATGACAAAGTCTATCCATGTTTTCACTACTGTTTCCTTTTTCTTTCTTTTTTTTTTTTTTTTTTACCAATTCACTATGGCCTACTTAGAAAATTTCAAAACTTTAATTTAATTTGCAATTTTAGTCATTTTAAATGTTATAGTTATGTCTTATTATTAAATGTAAGTTTCAATTTTAACTATTTGACCAAAACTGATCAAAATTTACATAAAAAAATTATAGATTATTCGGATGTGATATATAAAATACTTTATTTTTCTCGTTCTCCATTATATTATTACAAAAATAATTATTTTTCATACCATATTATCACAAAATATAGTTTTATATCACTTTTGATCAGTTTTAATCAAATAAATTAAATTTAAATTGAAAAATAAAATATAATTATAATATTAAAAAATTATAACTAAATTACAAATTTATACAAAATTTAAAATTTTGCTAGTCATTAAACATCAAAACATCTAACATTTAGTATCTTTAGTAAGTTTTGATGTAGACACCACCCTTGTTGCGAGGATCTAAGTAGTACCCTTGTTGAGAGGGTCAAGTAGTCTATCTTTTTTTTTTGGCAAAAGAAAAGGTAGTTTATCTTATTTATATGGTTAAATCCATCAAAAAAATTAAAAAAAAAATCTTACATATATCGAAGTTCACTATGACGATAAACTTTATTAATATTAATAAAAATGAAATAACTTGTACTCACTAGAGTTGCAATTTTTTACATGATCTGAATTTATTTGAAAAATATAATTTAAATTAAGTTTGAACCAAAAGAAAATTTAAAAATTTCAAATTTTAAAAAATCTGAAAAATAAATCAAACTTATTTTGACATTAATTTGATCCATAAATTAATTTAAATTGATCCAATCTTAAATTGATTCAAATTTATTCCATTTGACTTATTAAAATATTAAAATTTTATTTAAAATAAAATTATTCAATATAAAATTCAAAAAAATAATATAAAATTTTCTATAATATGACGCAATAACTCAAACCTGACTTTACCAACAACACAAATTTTCTATACTTTAATAATATTGATATTAATTTTTTTAATATTTAAAATATCAAAAATTAATATCAGATTTTTTTTTAGTATTAACATTATATTTATTATTATATAAATTTTTATTTCATATATTCCAAACCGGTCACAAAATCAGTCAAAATCAGGGCCAGTTTTCCTTTAAATAGAATTGAAACCGACAGATGTGGTTCCAAACACGTGTGTATATATATATATATATATATATATATATATATATATGCCCTCATTTTTTTGGTAAGAAAATTTTTGATAAAAAAATTAAGTTTAATTTTTTTTTTTTTACATTTTTAATATCATTCAAACTGGCCAGCTCTGTGAACTAGAATTAATTGATTTTAATAGAGATAGAACCGTGAACATCGTCACGTAAACCAGAACTGATAACTCTCGACCGGTGGCCACCCCTACTGACCCTTCCACAAAAATATGTGTTAAATATATGGACGGGCAGATATACACGGCGGATATTAATGAAACACGTTGGCAATTGAAATTTTCCTAACCATGTTTTTTTTATTATTTTTCTTTTTTTTTTTTTTTAACGTCCAAACGAATCTTGTGGTGCTCCTCTTGCAGATGCATGTACATGTGCAACTTATGTCAGCATTAGATGAGACATTTTGTTGGTCATACAGTTCGTTACTTTTATCCATGTGCTACTAAAAGACCCTTCATCCAAAGTAGTAGTTTGACATAAAATTATTTTATTTTATTCGTTCATGAAAAATTATGATAAATTAATAGAAAAATCTATTAAATTTTTTAAAAAATAAACACATCTTTCTGATATAATTACTTAACTTAAAAGTAGTTGGTCAATAAAAAATATTATATTTAATGAAAAACTAATTACTTAACGGAAAGCTAATTGTTTAATGAAAAATTAAAAAATAAAATAAAATAATTTTTTGTTGCTAATTTACTCAGAACTATTTCACTTAAAAAAAAAAAGATAATGTTATAAATTATTCCATAAATAAAATAAACTTACTTTGTTTTCAAATATAGTAAATATATAATCACCCTATTTTTGTGTTTAAAAGAGGGTATCATTTGAAAAGAAGGGAAAACAGGAAAAATGACATTGGGGAGCCAAAAATTTTTTATCGATTAAATAAAATATTCACGTGCAGATAAATTTTTTTTTTATTTTTTATTACTAAGATGATAATTTGAAAATTTGACTTTGACCCAAAGTCTAGAGGAAAATTGTTAAGTTAATCATAAATGAGTTTATTTGATTCTATTTTCCATAACTTCCTCATGAATGTTTCATTTATCTATAAATTTAGTTATAATATTATATCTCTACAATCAAATATATGCAAATACTTAGAGAATCATTGAATGTTACTAAAAAACTTGCAAAATATAGTTCTCAAAAGCCATAAAAAAAAAAAAAATCTAATCAAGTCTTGTAGTCTCTTTGTATTTCTACATCCTGATTAATATAATTCATTTTGATATTTTAATGCGAAGAGATATGAGACGGGTAAAATTGAAATTTGTAAATTTTTATTTCGTCTCGAAATCATTGAGTACTCAAAATTCAAGAATTTGTCTCGATCTTATAAGCTACTAAACTCTGTCTCACTTTATATCAAAATTTTAGGGTAAAGCCGCTGACAAATTTTGAGTAAATCGACAGTGAAGATGATAAATCACAGCTCGTATATAGCAGCCATTTATTAGCCACGCTTATTGGGTTAATGGGTGTGGGTGGAAGGTGCCATGCCATGTCTAGGCTTCAGTGTCTTTACTCAAGATAACTGGTCGCAAAATATGAATATTGCCCATTTTTCAGCTTTTCTCATCTAATGCAAATAGGCCCATTTCTTTAAATATTTGCACATTCTTACTTTGTTAATCTAAACAAAATGAAGTGAGTCTATCTATTAAAAGCAATCAAACTCACATGTTCTAAGTAAATGTACTAATAATTATTTATTATATTTAACATTATTAATAATAATTTTATATTGTTAAAATTGTCACGAATTATCTTATTTACTAAATTAATCAAATTTATTAAATATTAAATTAATCAAATTTATAACAAATTATTTATTAAATTGTCACTCATTAAATTAATTTATTCACTAAATTATAACATTTTATCATTTACAAAATTATAGTTTATTACCTACTAATTGCATATTAATTAAATCGTTGAAATTTATTTATTACTTTACCAATTAATTAATTCATTTTATTTTTTGAAAATAGTTTAACAACAAAAAAAAATTAGAGCTCCATTTTTTTGCTATTTATTAATAATATTTATATCTCATTTACTATTATGATTTTTTTTTCCATTTTAATTAAACATATATAAAATAGGAATTTTATATTTTTTCCTCGACTAATCAAATAATTGTCTTATTCAACATTATTATAAATTTAAAAATGATTCGATTTCCTATTCAAATTAAATAATTAAATAAATGTTAAACCGGAATTCACATATTTTATCATCGATTAATGAAACTTATGCCTCATTTAATATTGTGGCTTACTTTAAAAAAAACCCCTGAATAATCTAATTTTAAAAAATAAATAACTCATACGGAAGTTGCATTTAACAAATTATTTTAAAATTAATTCAATTCTACCACTTCAGCAGGTACGTCACCATCTAAAATATCATTTTAAATCATTTATATTTCCGATACTGATAATAAAATTTATTTTTTTACATTATTATCTTCATCCAGTCTAATCCAGACATCAATCCTGTTGCTGAAATCTATTTTTTGCAAATAGGTAATATCATTTACATCTAATTTTTGCATCGCTTTCATAATTACCTATTATTTGTCATATTTTGCACTAAAATTTATAATCAACTCAATGAAGATAAAAAAAAGACTAATTTTTAGTGCTTTGTTAATCAATATTTTGAATAAATATTAGTACTTAGATAATGAATATTTTGAATAAATATCATGAATTATAGGTCTTATTAAATTATGTTTTCTATATTTTGAATAATATCAATATTATTATTTGCAACAAAGTGCGGATATTCACCCTACATGCAATAATACTATAGAAATGTTAACTAAACTTCTTCAATATTTGTGTTAAAAAAAATCTTCAATATTAATGTAGTAAATTAAAATTTCTTACTAACTCAAACCCTAAATACTTAATTAATTTAAATTAATAAATTTGTTGCTAACTTCAATATCTTAGCTACTGCACCCACATACTTAGTTTGATGGTAGGTGTATATTTTGATTTGAGTTAAATCTTGAGTTCAAGTCTACTTTTCCCTCTACTGTAACTCAAAAACAAAAGAAGAAAACTAGTAATTAGCTACCTAATTACGTAAATAGTCTCCTCCAATTAAATGCTCTAAATCTTTGTTGACTCCACTCCTTAGATTTGTATAATCAGTGTCATTACAGTAACCCAAAATATTCAATTTATACTTTCATCGAATAAAAAGCAGTCATAAAATAGTAATCTAATGACTATGAATTCATAGCCATAGGGACTACATGTAGTGATATATATTAATGACACGAAAAGTATAATTTTTACCAAAATATTAGCTCTTTTCACAAAATAAAATATAAAATATAAAATATAATCATAATAAATCAACTTATTTGCAATATTTTTGTTATATTATTTTATATAGAAATTAATAAAAATCTCATTATAGTAAAATAATTTATAATCGTATAATAAAATATGCAAGATGAAATAAATTATAAAATATTTAAGCATATTTCTATTTTTTAATACATACTAAAATTCAACAATAATAAATATTATTATGTAAAGGGTAGGAATTTTACATAAAATATTTACATTTTAAAAAATAATCAATAAACATACTAAATAATGGAAAAAAAATGCATAAGTGGTCCATTGAATGAATAGTCTTTATATATTTCACAAATTTTTATCTTACTAATGAAGCTTAATTTATGTCAGAATCAATTTCAATCATTTTTAATTCCTTTTTTTTTTTTTTATAAAATGCACGTCTCTTGCTTTTAAGAGATTTAAAAATTCAAGATAAAACTCTCACTTCACCTTCTGTAATCATAAAATAAAACTATATATAATAATAGTCATGTTCTAGAAAATGCTTAAAAGGAAATAGCAATATTCTTAAATATTTTTATAAATTAGTTTGTAGATAATATTTGTATGAGATATAAGCATAATAATTCAACGTGGCTCTATTTTGCTTCACGTACTTTTTAATTGGCGTCGCAATCATACTCAATAAAAGTAGGCATCGATCAATTTCGTATATCCTAAATTGTTCACCTTTGTAATTGGCATAGTAATCATGCACAATTAACTCTATAAAATTTAATTTATATTGTAACAATACTTAAACAGTTAAGATAATTCTACATATACAGTTTGTATCTTTAGTAATTATAGCTGCAATTGAAATACGATTAATTAGAGAAAGCTTAGAAAGGAAATGAGTTTGCTGGAGCCTTTTATGTAGATCCTAAGGGTAAATAAAGCTGGTGGGTTAAGTCTGTGGTGAGTTGATGAGATCTCTGTTACAATAGCTAGCAACTCTGGGCATTGGATCCATGCACTATGCAAATGGAATCATAGATTTGTTGGGTATTTACAGGGTTTTATGGTCACTCAAGGAAGGAGCTTAGAAGGCAAGTTCTCGAAGAAGCTTTATCTCTCAAACCTCAGCTTAGTGAGGCTAGGCTCATTATGGGAGATTTCAATATGACAGAGAGTGAGGATTATAAGGTTTGGGGTTAAAACCTCTCTCAAAATCAGTGGTATTACTTGCAACGGTGGGTAAGGAGACATGGGGTCTCTGAGATTCAAACTTATGGCCTTAGGTTTACGTGGACTAATAGAAGGGAAGGGGATGCCCACGTTCTCCGAAGGTTGGATTGAGGGTTTGGGAATGAGGAATGGAATGCGCTGTTTAGGAATGCCTTCATCTCGCATGGTCAATTCATATGTTTGGACCGCAGACCCTTGCTCCTACAATTATTTCAGACTGAATGGAGAGGTATAAGGAGAATTCGGTTTGAAACCAAATTGTTCCATTTCAACAGCTATCAAAATGTGATTAAGGGAGCATGAATATTGGACATGTTGGGTCTAAGCAGTTTGTTCTCCAGTGGAAGCTCCTTGAGTGTAGCAGGAGGCTAAGGCATTGGCATAAGCTAGAAGTGGGGAATTCTAAAATGGAAATTGACAAAATTAGGGACTATTTCGACATCATGAAGCTGGTAATTATTCCAAGGAAGAGGAACAAGTTTTAACCAATCAACTAAACCAGCTATGGCTTTTGGAATAGGAATATTGGAGATAAAGGTCGACGGTCCAATGGCTTAACGAGGGAGACAAGAACACAACCTTTTTCCATGCTTGCACTACTCAACGAAGGAGAAGAAATCAGGTGTTTGCTCTAAAGGTCCAATGTGGAAACTGCTTATATAGCAGGACTGACATTCAAGTGAAGATTCTAAGGTTCTTTTCGAACCTTTATGCTACAGAGGCCATTGAGGAAGATAGTGATATTTTGGAGGTCATTCGGCCATGCATTTCCCCTGAAATGAATGAAGCTCTGATAAGGGATCTTGCGAATGATGAGATTAGGAAGGCAGTGTTTACCACCAAAAACTTGCTAAAGAGCTTTCACAAAACTGCTATTGTCCTCGCCCCTATGATACGACATCTTCAATCTTTGAATGATTACATGCCGATTAGCCTTTGTAATGTTGTTTACGAGATTATTGCTAAAATTTTAGTTTTAAGACTTAAACCAATCATTAACAAGGTTATTCAACCTTATCTGTCTACTTTTGTTAGCGGTAAAGATATTCAGGATAATATACTAATAGTTCGTGAATTCATTCACTTCCGTAAAAAGCATACTGTGTTGAGAAGTGATAAGGTTGGTCTCAAGCTAGAAATATCCAAGGCTTATGATCGAGTTGACTGGAGTTTCTTGAGGAATGTCCTTGTTAGGATAGGATTCAATAAAACATTCATCCAGCTTATCATGCAGTGCATTACCGCCGTCTCCTTTTCGGTTTGGGCGAATGGTATGACCACTGGGACCTTTAATCCAAGCAGAGGCCTTAGGTAAAGAGACCCACTCTCTCCCTATTTGTTTCTCCTGGTTATAAATGTGCTTTTTATTTATTCAAATAGTCATTTCTGATAAGTTGATCTCAAGAATCAAGCTCAGCAGAAGAGGACCAACTCTGTCTCATCTTCTTTTTGCTGATGACACTATGCTTTTCCTAAGGGCCTCCCATGTTGAAATATCTAATGCTAAGAATTTGCTCAGTTGATTTCAGCTGGCTACTAGCCGAGTTTTCAATTTTACCGAATCTGGGATTGTGTTTATGAATTTTGTTTCCCAAATGGACAGGGCTAATATTATATCAATACTGGGAGTGAAAGAGCTTAATGTTAATTCCAACTACTCGGGAATTCCGACATTATAGGGGAGAAGCAGAAAGAGAACCTTCTATTATTTGAAAGACAAACTCGTCAAAAGGATAGCGTTTTGGCAGGTCAAATTCCTCTCACAAGGAGGTCGGAAGTTATGATCAAGTCAGTCCTTACTGCCATTCCTAACTATGTGATGCAATGCTACTTAATTACCAAAACCTTATGTGATGAGCTAGATAAGTTGGTAGCCAAATTCTGGCATAATCAAAATATTGAAACTAGGAAAATTATCCTTGATAGTTGGAAAGAGCTTACAAAAGTTAAAAGTCACGGGGGAATGGTGTTTAGGAGTTTTTACCCTTTCAACTTAGCTTTCTTAGCTAAGCAAGCTTGGAGGTTGCTTACTAATCCTGATTCTTTATGGGCCAAGATAGTTTCTAGTCTTTATTTCCCTTCAGGGGACTTTTGGAATGCCAAAGTGGGCAGTAACCCTTCCTGGGGATGGCGTAGTTTGATTGCAGCTATACGGGTGGTTATTCTGGGAGCCAAAAACAAATTAACAGTGGGAACTCCTCCTTCATTTGGGACAGTCCCCGGATCCCTAGTCTCCCAAATTTCTCTCCACAGTCTGAGAATTATAAAATAGTCAGAGTTTGTGACATCATTCATAATGAGCATTGGGATTGCAGTGCACTATCCTCTCCCATGACTACACTAGAGATAAATGCTATCTGCAGTTCGATAATTGGCATACCTACGTGTAGTGATAGGTGGATCTGGCACCCTAACATGTTTGGTAAATTTGAAGTTAGGTCTGCCTCTGACCTAGTTATATTTTTTGTGTCATCCTGCTTGCAATTCTACTTCTTAGACCTCGGAGGGAAGAAGGATTTTTCGGAGAGATCTTTGGAAGGTTAATGCTCCTTCAAAAATGAAAATGTTCATTTGGAGAGCCATCAGAAACAAGCTGTTAATGGGTCAACTCCTAATTAGCAGAGGAATAAAGACTTTGTGTTTATGCCATTTATGACTCTGACCTTGAGATTGTGGAACATTTTTTTTTTTTCAGATGCCCATGGGCCCAAAGGGGCTGGGTTAACACTTATCTCTCTTATAACCTCTCTGCTCATTCAAAGTTGGATTTTGTTAGTTTGGGGGATCTCCTGTTGAGGATCTAGAAAGGAGAGACTAGAGATAGAGTTTTAGCTTATGTTGTTTTCTTACTTCGGCAGATTTGGTTAGCTAAAAATGAGCTTATTTTCTCCCACAAGCCCTTAGATCCTATTCTATTGCTAACCTGCTTTTCCCCGTTCATTTTCTACTTTTTTTGGCCTGGCCAAGTTTTGGCTTTAGCCAAAACATAATTGTTTTGGAACCGACCTCTTTTTTTTTTTTTTTTTTTAAATTTCATTTTATTTCTTTTTTTATTTTATTTTTTCACTAATAATAAAACTCTCATAATTAAAATCTATACCATATAAATATGTAATTTTCTTGAAATAAAAATCTTCATCCATAATTAAATTAATTTCCATAAAATATATAAATTAACTTAAATTAAATTAATTCTCTTAAACATAAACATAATATCTTCACTTAATAAATTAACATTAATTTATATAAATCAAATAAAAAATCATCTTTAGTTAATCATTTCTTATGACATAAAACCTATCTCATAAATAATTTGATTATCTAAAATTAATAAAAATCTTCTCACATAAATAATTTAACTTTTCTTAATTAAATATATTAAATAAAATTAATTCACATAATATTTGTAATTAAACCAACTTAATCAATAATTTAAATAAATTAGTATCCTTGACATTATTAAATTAAATTTCTTAAACATTTATCAACATAATAAATTCACATAATGTGATCAATATTAAAATTACTTAAATCATATATTCATATTAACTTAAATTAATTTTTATAAATTTTTAAATCTCAATTAATCCATACTTAAATAAATTAGTTTCATATATTTAAATTGTTAAATCATTATAGATATTTTCTTACATAAACTTCACCTTGAAAATATTAAACATTCTCATTTGGTCATTTAAATTTAATTTCTTAAATATAAAATACTCATTAAATATAATTCTTAATAAATGTCATAAACTTAACTAAAATAATAATCTCATTATTATAAAATCATTTCTAGTTAAAATACTAACATATACATTAAATAATCTTTTTAAATACATTAAATTATATCTAATTATGACTAAATCATTAAAATTTATAATCATATACATAAAAATCATGAAAAAAAAATTTAAAATAGCTCTGATTACTAGAATTTTCTAAAATTGGATATCAGATCTTACAAAACGCCTCCTTATCCCTCTATTCATCTCCTCTTTCTCTCATCTCATTGATGCCGAAATGAGTCCCCCCTAAAAATGCTTTTTAGTTCTACGACTACACGCACCTAATGTGTACTAAAATAACTCTTTAACTAATATATTATGTTAGCATTTGGTACTTAGCTTGTGGAAAATCTTATTATGTTTTAAATTTATTTTACATCTTTGTTTCTAGTTTACTTATGTCATTTAATTGTTGAAAAATAATACATTAAAAATTTTCAAAATTTATTAAAAAGTGAATATTGCATGACTCAACTCAAAAATCTTTTTTCTTATATAACTCGATCGATAATCTGAATTGATTGAAAAAAATCTAAAATTATTGAAATTTAAGTAACTTGATCCCATTCATTTGCAACTGTAATAATCTAATATTTGTTTAATTTTGAGAATTTCTTTTGTCTAAGTGTCTTATGCGAAGTAAATTGTCTGCATGCAAGACTCGGCTGCCCAGGGGTATTCGACTACTAGAGTTAATAAGAGAAGTTCCTCTCTCTTTCTAACGTGTTATTGAGAGAGAGAATTTCAACGTAGAGAACGCAACAATGAAAAAGGGCCCCACCGTTATATATATATATATATATATATATATATATATATATATATATA
>CATIWR010600277.1:0-16748 GCA_949677035.1 Omphalea diandra
CATAGTCATAGACCCAATACACCACGCTTCACAGCTTTTCTTTCATTAGGCAGGGACTCAGCACCTCTTTGAGGATTCTGTGGATCGAACCCATGACCAGAGGACATAAGGGGGGCTATGATACCATGTAAATAATGAGAAGAAGAAAAGAGTTTGGAAAATTTTAGAAAATATGTATATATGATAAAGGCAGAGAACCAGTCTTATATACAGATCTACTTTCTTTGTATACAAGCCTATAATTAGGCCAATAATCAAGCCTATAATTAAGCATATAATTAAGCTTATAATCAAATCTATAATTAAGCATATAATTAAGCCTATAATCAAGCCTATAATTAAACATATAATTATGATAATTACTACAATTAAAAGATAAACACTAAATAAGAAATTTACAGTACAAGATATAAAAATATTCATATCAGTAACAGCAGCTACCTTTTTAAGTTAGACTAATGGCTTTGTTTTGTGAAGATCACTCATATCAGCTTGAGTCAAACTTTGGTTAGTAATCAGTCCATGAAATAATTAGGCATCTCCCTCTCCTTTTGTTCAAGCTCTATGAACATAGACCGTCGACTAAATCAATAAGAAATGAAGGGATTACACATTGTTCTATCTCACACAATTGCTAGTACCCTTTTCCTGTCTTTTTAATTTTCTACTCTTTAGGATTTTTTTTTTAATTCATTACTATTAATTTTCCATATTGCAATTTGAATTGAAGTTTTCTTTTTATGGACAAATTAGATATAGTTAAGTAAAATCATGGGTGGTGGTATGCTATCAGTCCAGTAGATTCTATTGATTCAGTAGTTATGATTCGAATATGTTTTATTATGTTGGTTTCTTGATTTTAGAATGTATCGGTGGGAATCACTCTTTTTTAGGTTGACTAGTCAATTGCATAAATTCACCCATGGATTTATCAGGCAAATTTTAGTTTGTCCATTTTCGTCCAGCAGAAATAATATTACAATACCATGAGATGGTAAAACGAGCTTATGCATACAAAATGCATAAGTAAATAGCCTCAAGGACAGTATGCTTTTTATATGAACTACCATAATCTAAGTCAATTTTCTTGGCTTGGTAACCAGCACTCTGTAGCTTATCACATGTCCAGCATACTTTCTCTCCCACAATGGAAAACTTACTTCAATCATAAAACCAGTAATTATTTCTCCAGATAAAACAATTCTCTCTTTGTTTTGATGTAACCCCTGATGTGAACTTTTCTTTTGTAAGGCGTTTGTACAAATTCTCATTAGCCTAACGTAAATTTCATTCACCATATGGTTGAAAACACCCAATACTAGTATGGCTTTGATAACAAACTTGGAACAACACAAAGGGATAGAATTGCATATATAGGGACAAATTGAAGTGCTTTATTTTCTTTGTTGGATTCTAACTAAAATTTCAATTTTTTTGCTGGTTGAGATATAGTTTCTTTTTAATTTTTCTCATCTTCTTTGCAACCTTGACTCGTAGACGTCAAGACCCTTAGTCAGCTTAGCTTCGTTTTCTTCTACTATAGTTGGATCTGTAGTCAACCCTAAAAATGGGTTATAGAATTGTTCCCAACTCAGCTTTGAAACTGTTGGATCAAATTGTTGAGCCTCCACCTCCATCTACACAGTTACTATTACCATCTTCTTCCTTATTCCTTTTCAGGATTTGCATGGGCAATGTATTGAGAGATAGGCCTTGATTCTACATAATAATAATAATAATAATAATAATAATAAGTTACATGTAACTTTGTTGCAGGTCTTATATTGAGGGAAATGAAAGTTTCCTTCTTGTGCAATCAGATGCTGTGAATACGCATATGTAAAGAACAGCCTGTACATCTATATGAAATGAATTCCAGATAATTTACCTTTCCCTTGAAAGATTATAATGTTGAAATTATTTTAGAAATGGCAAACCTCAAAATATGCAACTCTCCTTCATGAATGACATTCTAAACTTATGATCTGATAATCTTTTATAGAAAGGGCTATTTTCTGCTTGAAAGAAGATTTGTTAAATAGAAACAGTCATTTTCTTGGTTTATTCTGCCAGAAACATGCATCAGCAAATAACTAAAAATTGAATCTGTTGGCTTTTTATTTGATTTTGAAATTTCTACATTTGTAGATACTCTATAAAGGAACTGATTACCATAAGCATTATCTTTGTCATATACTTCAACCTAATTTGTTTATACATTTTAATATTTCTATGTGCTTATATTACTATTATATGTTCTTTTAATTTGTTATTTATAGAAAAAGTTTGTAAATGGTAAAAGGAGTGGATTTCACATGAAATTATCCCATACTTCTGGCGCAACTTCACTTGCTCGAAGAGCTGAAATGGGGGTTTGTAAATTTTGTAAATGATTTCAATTTTCAGCATTAATTTCTTTTTTTTTTTTGTTTCGTTATATTTTAGCATGTATGAAAGAGTTTACTCATTATAAATTTTATAATATTATAGCAGAAAAGGACTGAAAAATTACCTAATAGAGCAAACCTCTTTGTGAAGTATCTCAAATCCAAAAAGGAGAGCCAGTGTCATTTAAGGCATCGACTATTTTGGTATTTTCTCAATTTTACAAATTTTAAGTATTTTCTATTAATTTATTCTCTATTGATATGATAATTTTTTTTATAATTTTTAAAATTTTTACGTGAATATAGTTGGTGAGGGCCTTAGGTAGAGAATATACTTTAGTAGACTTATGTACCAGTGGGGATAAGAGTGGAAACATTCTTATAATCCCATATATAGATCTAGTTTCATTCACTGGTGGGCTGGCTAAAGAAGATTAGCAACTAAACACGGAGTTGGCAGGCGTAATAGAAATGTTGATCCAAGGTGTGGCCAGTATCAAACTGATGCAGAGATACCTTCATTTATTTTTGAATTGTGTGTTTCCAAAACAAGTTTAGAAACAAACTTTAGACTTATATGATATCAATAATAATCCTTTTGCCTGCTGTAGAGAGTTGCACTAGTTTAGAAAAAAAAATGCATGGAAAAAACCTATCTCAATAAACATAGTTGTATTGTTTTTACAACTGTTGTGTATTTTATATGGCAATGGCAAGCTTAGAATGTCACACTTTGTCTGAGCAAAGTTGTTTTTTTTATTGATGTTGTTTGTCAAATTAAAAATTTGTTACTGTTCATTGTCATTGTAACTAAGTTGTTAGGAAAATGTTGTTTTCAAAATGTGTATAGATTATTACATACTTTGTATTAAATTGTTGTGAGCTTATGGTAATTCAGTTTTGATTGCAATAAAATTCATTTGGTTTAATCATGTCTCTTTGTTTTGGTAAAAGAAATCAATGTCCGAGTGGAGGCACTTCACAAGTAAAAGATAGTAGTGATTGACCTGAAGAACCTACATTATGGCCTCTAACTCTAAAGGAAGACAAAGCCCTACTTGGCTAGGTTTTGATAGGTTATGGTTTTTTATGCCAATGCTATTAAGAAGCCCTACTTGGCCAGGTTTTGGCCTAAAATCTAATGGTAGAGTAGATACCATTCTAATGAAAATTTTTAATAGTTTCCTACTAATTTTCATATTTTTATAGTTATAAGTTATATTATATATTTTTTTTATTTTGGAAGTTTTGATATGGTAATGTAGAAAAACATTGAAGAGCATCAGGCCAAAACGAAAACAAATGAACAATTTGATTCTATTGAAGGAGATGTATTATCTCAAGTTTTTGGACCAGATAAAAATGGGGGTGTTCAAGGAATGGGTTTTTGAGTGACACCCAACATGTCTAAAAAAGAAGAAATTAATATGGCGTAAGAGTTGGAACCAGCTAAAGAGGAGACCATGGAACTTTGAGGACATTTTACAATCTTAGAGGAAGAGAATATTCAACTAAAAGAAAATTATGTTAGTTTAACTAATGAAGTTGTCATGCTAAAGCAGAATGTAGCTCAAATAATTCGTGCGAATTCTCAAGTCACTACACAGGTAACGTAATATATATAACTTTAAGTTTAGTTTATTAAATTTTTTAAATGCAAAATTAACTTCTATATATGGTTAGATATTTCAAACATTTAAAGTGAATTAATAATACTACAACTTTTATTTTAGCGTTTCTTTTGGTCACTTGATTTATATTAGTTGTTAACTTGTTATGTTAATCATGTAAACTAACGTTGAGTTGCAAATGTAATATAGGTTGCCAATGTTCGAAGTTCTACTAAATGAACATGTATTGTATGCAATGATTTATTTATTTATTTTTATAGGAATATTGGATAAGTATGACTTTACCTAATGCTATAATTAGATGAAAAGGCAAGTAAGATTAAAAAGCTTTTATCTAAACATATCTTTTCTTGTTATTATTCTTGATATTATTTAATATTCTTTAATTAAAGTTCATTGGATAATTATTTGATTTCTATATGATTTTACAAGTTACAAGTATTTGATGAACATATGCTAATTGGAGTTACTTTCTATTGATGTTACTAGTTTACAGTAGTGGTTTTATATTTGTCATATTCTTTTTTATTTTTTTTTTTAAGTTGGATATTGGAATTAGACAATTGTTTTGTTGTTATTTTGTTATTTGAATATTTATATTTTAATTAAAGTTTGATTTCTATTTTTTATTTGTCTTTTGAATTCATGTTAGATCTGTTTTATTTGAAACGTAAACATTTGAAATGATAAACATTAATTATATGAGAATTAACTGTTGCATAGATGTTTCAATAGAAAATTTTTACCAATACTTTTTTAATGTATCATAAATTAATTCATATTATAAATAGAAATTTCATAGTAACATTAATAAAAGTTTTAAAGTAACAACAACCAATGTCACCATAAAATCTTCGGCCAACTTTTATACAAATATTTTTAGTAAGATTTGTGAAATGTAATACTAGTATCTTATCCCTATGTTTTGTATATGTTACTATAGAAAAAAAAATAGTAATATTTATAAATAACTTTTTGTAACAGTTAACAAATGTCACCATAAAATCTTTGACCAACTTTTTTAAAAATATTTTTAGTAAGATTTGTGAAATGTAAGGTTAGTATGTTATTCCTAAGTTTGATGTATGTTACTATAGATAAAAAAAAAATACTAATATTTATAAATAATTTTTTTTCTAATAATTAACTGATGTCATCCTAAAATCTTTGGCTAACTTTTATAAAAATATTTTTAGTACGATTTGTGAAATGTAATATCTTGTTCCTACTATATATGTTACAATAGATAAAGATAATAACATTTATAAACAATTTTTGGCATAATTAACTCTCATAATTATTGAATTATGATCAAATGGTCTGTAAAAATTTATTTTATTGAATTGAATCAATAAACTTTGATTTTTATTCTATTATGGTTTATTAGCAATTTTTTTTGAAGTTTTTTCCAATTTAAGTTGATTTTATGCTTTGATTTTTTTTATTATAACTCATAAAAATAGAAATTCAAAATTCTCATCATAAGAAAAATAGGTTAATAAATTACAATAGAATAAAAATTAAAGTTTGGTGATTCAATTGAATAAAATCAATCTTTAGTAACCACAATAGAATTTTGTTTATAATTCAATGACCATTGATATAAATTACTCTAATTTTTTGTAATACTTAACAAATGTCACCATAATCATTTGTAGCAACATTTAAAAAATAACACAACAAATATCATTTAAACATCAAAATATATATGCACTAACATTTTATGTAAATGTCACTTTAATAGTTAGTCACACTCACTTAAACAATATTTAACCAATATTCGTTAAAAAAGTTAATATAGATTTATAGTGACATTTTTTTAATTTTTAGTAACATTTGATAAGTGTTACTATAAACTCATTTTCTTGTAGTGCTTGATGCTTCTCCTTTCTCTATTAATTCTTGGTGGGAGCACAAACTAGCAATGATGGTAATGGTAGCTCCATTTTATCTATTTCAAAGCCCTAAATCACTATAAATGGTTTTCTTTTAGGATAAAAGTTCACTTTTGAGACAAAAAATAGAGCTAGATGGGGGGTTGTTTACTGTGCTAGGGGTTTTCTACTAGTGAAGATGAATGAACTAGGAGCTGGGAGAAAGAAGAAAATAATGGATCAAACATCAAGGCCCTATTTAGTTGTGGAATATAATGCCAATTTTCTAGAAAGTAGTTCTAAGAAAATTAGGAAATAGAATTTTATGTCTAGATGTAATCAGTTTCTTAAATGGAAAATTAGAGAAGAGTTTTCTATTTTCTCTAATTTATATCTAGTGGTAAAAACCTACCAAAATATATTTTCTAAGATTTCCTTTAATAAAAACAAGTGTGTTTTCCATAATGATAACACGAGATTTTTTAGTTGATTCCATATATTTAGCATATTTCACCTTGTTTGATTTTCATCTACGTCCTTTTTTGTCTTGCTTTGTCTTCTCAAACTGCATATTATATCTCTCAAAACTGCTCATATCTCTCACAATGCACATATTTCTGATATTACATTCTTTTCTTTTAAGGAAAATACAATAGAGGACAGTTCCTCATCTATTTTTTTTTATATTTTCTGCCTTTAATTTTTTAATTTTCTTCTATATATTTTTTAGTCATTTGATAGTTGTGTAGTGCTTTTTTTACTGAGTTAATTTATTTGATATATTCGAAAGATAATGTTTATGGAATTAAGAGAAAGCTATATAGTTCGCAACTAAGTTAATTTCTTTGATCTAATTTTTTGATAATAAAATGCTTGTTTACACTAACTTTTCAAGACCTTTTGTTACTCTAACAAAATGTAGCTCTAAGATGTGGTTTCGTTGCACATAAAAGATGGGGTTTGTTCTTGATCATTCTTTTGAATGCATGACTTAAGTAACAAATATGAAGACCATTTCTTGCCTTTTGCTTAGTAATCAAGAGAGAAAGACAGCCTTATCGCTTATGATTTACCAAAACAAAACCCCAACTTAAGGTTTTTTTTTTTCTTTTAGTTTTGGCTTGGCTTATCTCATTATAACTTTCTAACTATTTTCTCTCTCTAAATCTTTTTCTTTCTTTCTCTCACATAAACTGCTACTACATACATGAGACATGAGACATGCTTTGCTTTGCTCTACTTAAATTAGCAAAGGCTTAAAGGTGGGGTGTCTATCTAGGCTAGGCTTTTTCTTTTTTGCCCCTGGCTTCAGTTAAAGTTAGATATTAGGGAGAGCAATTTCTGGTGTTTTCTATGGTTAAAGCGTGTTTTATAGCTCAAATCCCGCTATGATAATTTCCTCTTTTCCTCCTCCTTATGGATAATAAAAAAAGTTCCATCAAAATAATAAAATCATCCATATTAGATAACATATTGGCTTATCAAAATTACTATAAATAATTCTAGTGGTAGATAAATATGTATCCTTAACTCAAACAATTATGTAAACTTCATATTTTTTCTGTAATCTATCTCCAATATCAAAAGCCTTTAGGTTAGCTATAAGAAGTAAGTTGGTGAACGTTAATCATTTCGTAAAAACAAATGTTGTTTGATAGTGACTAATAAATCTTAATCTTTTAGCAAAAATAGTTAAATTCTCTTATAAGCATGTTAAATGAGAACTAAGGAAATATATTTATTTCGTTATGTAATATCTTGCAGTGCATCTTACTTTCTTTTTTGAGTTAATGATATGGGTGGTTACCCAACTTTACTACCTATATCAAATTGGTTCTTTATTTTTAATTTGTATGAAATCGATAATCGAACTATTATTTTGATTTTAGGTGACAGTAACTATCTAGAATTCAGTAAATTTTTTATGAGCCGGCACCAAAAAAAGAATATTCTATAAATATTCTCTATATGTGTCTCCAACTTATTGCTGATGTCTATACTGACATGGCTGATGATGTGGAGCAATAAAACTACCTAATTTATTTTACCTTTCATCTAAAATCTCTAATATTCTTCCATTTACTCATCAACCAAATAGAAAAAAAAAAAAAAAAAAGATTATCAACTTACCTAGATGATGGAACTTACCAGTAATGTTTTATATGAATTGTAACATTTTAAAAACATTATCCAGTTGATGATAATGACGATAACTTACCCAGTTGATAATATTTTTAAGTGATAATAGAATGGTTGAAAGAATCAACCAGAGGCACTATCAGCCTCTATTACACTATAAGATGAATCATCAACTTAAAACAATCAATCTGCTATAAAAGAAAACAAAAGTCCATTACTGTAAAGGAACGTTCATCTTAGAAAATGGCATCAAAAGAACTTGATTTAGCAAATTTGTCACAAACCAAACCCAGATGATGGGGTTGAAGAGCCATTGAAAGATGTTATAAGCGAGGTTAAGTCATTGGGGATAAGAAAAGTGGAAAAGAGTGATCCTCCTCGATGTGGCCTTGCTGCAAACTAGCCTTGCTACTCCTCAATGTGGCCTTGCTGCAAACTAGCCTTGTTGCTCCTCAATGTGGCATTCTTAAAGGTGCTAGATCTTAGAGTTTTGCCTCTACCCTCCATTTTAGCCAAAGAGAAAAAGGGGATTCACGACTTGGGTGATATTTGAAGGGTGAGGTGAAATAGAAAAATTGGTATTTACTATTTGATGAGCAAATAACAATTTTTGAAGGGATTGATTGCTATTCGATTGATTGATAGGGTGCAGCTAAAGTTTGATATAGAACACTAGAGAAGGCTCATCAGTCCCTGCTCTAATTTTTTGTTTGGGTAAGGAAGTGTTGCTATTTGATGAGCAAACAAAAAATTTGGTATTTGCTATCTGGGTGATATTTGAAAGATTGAACGTGGGTCCCTTTTTTCTGTTTGGCTGATGAGTAAATGGAAGAAAAATTAGAGATTATGGATTTTAAGTGAAAGGTAAAGTAAATTAGGGATTTAATTGCCTCCACATCATCACCACATTAATAGTGCACATCAGCAATCAGGATAGCGTGGACAATGAGTTAACTAAATAATTTTCTTTTATCTATTGTTGGTTATAAAGTTTTTCTAAGAAGAGTATTGTTGGTTATTAAAAAGTTAATTGTATAGTTTAATAGTATAGCATCCTTAAGTGAATCGTTTTTGACATGTTGCTACAAATTTGATGACCAGAAGTTAATTATGAGATATTTATTGGCATAAATAAATGGGGGGGAAAGATTGGAACCGGTGAAGATGCTATAGATTAGCCTGAGGACAATGAGAATACATTTCTAGCAATTTTAAATGAAAAAGTTAAGAAAGACCCAAATGTTGCACCTGTGTTTAAATCTACTGATTGGCAAGATACATATGAAGAGTTATTCTTAGTAACCAGAGACAAATATGGAATGGAGAGGTTAAAAAGAAAGTATGATAGGCTTTAAAAAGAAAGTATGATAGGCTTTGTTTTAAGCGTCGACATTTTTTTGAGCTATTAGATCACACAGGTGTTACCTATGATTCTAATTCAAATCCCGTATCTACTACAAAAGATGTTTGGAAAATGTTCATTCAATTATGAAATTATATCTTTTACATTTAGCTATATAAGATATAACTATTATGCATAATCAATTAACTTCTTGTTATACATTTAATTTCAGAAGCACAAGAACTTCAAGGTATTTAAAAAAATGGTCATAAGAATTATGAGATGCTTGGTCAAATTTTTAATAATCCACTGTTACTGGGCATTTGCACCATGCTTTCACTCAATTGCCTCCTACTTCAGAGGATGAACGTCTAAACGAAGAACAATTTCTTAATAAAGGTATTCATGTCATTGAGAGTAGTGTAAAATGAAAGTGTGCAGTTGATGATTTCATTCCTAGTTGTACTCAAGTTAAGAAAGTGTCAAATTTCAGAAATTAGATTCATACTTAGATGTGGGCATCTTTTTTGAATGCTAGAAAAGAAACAGATTTAGCTAGAGCTAAAAGTTACAAAGCACATTCCAATAATGCAACAAGTGCACAGGCTGATAAATATTCAATTGAGTCATGCATGGATGCTTTAGAGATGATGGAAAATGTCCCCGATGAAGCATATATCAAAGCACTTGAAGTTCAAAGATGTAGATTGGAGGAGAATGTTTATGAAGATGTTTAATGATAGGAAGAAGGCTTGGCTAGAAAATTTAGAATAATATTTTGGGTAAATTACAGATTTGTGTATGAACTTTTTAATTTTTTTTATTTTGGTGTCTAGATAATTTTTTTATTCAATCAAGTATATTAACTGGTAAAAAATTTTTAATGTGGTGTTTTCTTTGATATGAATGGGTAAAATCCATAACTTCGTTATATTTATCTGATCTAGTATTAAATTTTGTACATTATTTCAACTAATGATATATCTAAAATTTGAATACATAATTTTTTCACTTTAAATACAAAATTTATTCATTTTTTATTTACTTTTTGTATATATTTGAACAAATTCTATAGTGATAGAAAAATTTTTGTTCAAATATATATAGAAAGTAAAAAAAAATATAAATTTTGTATTTATAGTGAATAAATTTTGTATCCATACATAATTAATTGAAATAATATACAAAATCTGGTAGCAGGTCAGATGAATTTTTATGTGCCAGTCACTGATCATTTAGATTAGAAAAAAATACTACATTGAAAATGATTTTACTTTCAAACACTTGATTGAACAAAAAAAATATCTAAATACCAAAATAGAAAAAATTTAAAAGTTCAGATAATAAATTTATAATTTACCCTAATATTTTTGTTATGAGTGATAGACCAATTGCTATTTATATTTTTAATAGTTTGTACTTTTTATTGACTGTGAATTTATGATTCTTCCATTTTGTGGCTATTTGAATTTTATAAATATTAAATTATTATTTTGGATGTTGATTTCCTAGTTAACTGCTTGTTTTTCTTTTTTTTTTTTTTTTTTTTGAATTTATGTGGTTGTTCCATTATTACTGAATTTATGTTTCTTCAATTTTTTGGTTGTTCTCTTCTTGCACATAATAATGTGAGCATTATTGTGTAGATGAGATGTCACAAAATTTACCTAACAATTTTGTGTTAAGTTCATTGAGCTTCAATGGCTTTAATTCAAGTGATGATGGTGATATGGGGGACTTGCTCATGGTGAGATATTTGATGACAAGCAAAAATATTTTTATTAAAAAAAATTCCTTGCAGAACCTCTATGCTTAGTGGGAAAAAATATATTTTGGAAGTACTAGTGGGAAATCCTACTAGATGTTATGATAGTTTTCGTATGAAACCACATGTTTTTAAAAATTTATGTGATAGGTTGAAGATGATGCTCTTATTACATGATGCTAAAGATGTAAGTGCAGAGGAAGGTATAGCAATGGCTTTACCAGTTCTTTGTCATGGCATAAGGCAAAGAGTTACAGCTAAGTGGTTTCAATACAATAACTACAGTGCATTATTAGTTTAAGATAGTTGTAAGAACATTGGCTACTTTAAGAGTTGATATGATTAAACTAGTAAATAAAGGTGACGTATAACCTAAGATTCAAAATAGTCCAAAATAGTTTACTTATTTTTAAGTAATCAAGTAGTTGTCTAACTACAGTTTTTATAATATACCACATATGCACTACATTTATGATCTACTGTGAATGTCTTGCACAAATGCATACAAGCAATTGATGACACTCATATAGCATGTCGGGCTCCAACTTCTAAACAAAAAACATTTTGCGAAAGCAAAGCCACTCGTGTCACACAAAATATAATGATAGTGTGTTTCCACGATATGATGTTTACTTTTGTATAAACTGGATGGGAAGGGACTGCAAATGATTCTCGTGTGTTTCTTGATGCATTAACAAGACAAGAAACTGGCTTTCCTTTTTCTACTAGTGGTAAAAAATTTTATTTAATATATACTTTATTTCATTATATAATTGTTAATTACTAATAATAGACACATATGAGATTTACTTATTTTGCAGATTATTGCTATGTTGCGGATGCTAGTTATCCAAATATTTCTAGATTTTTAGCACCTTATCATGGTGAATAGTATAATTTTAAAGACTTTCATGGATCTAAAAGAATAAGGAGGAAATATGAATTATTTAACTATAGACATTCATCACTGTGCAACGAAACGTGATGGAGAGAGCTTTTGGTGTATTAAAGGCAAGATTTCTTTTTTTCAAAATCAATACCAAGTTACTTGTTGCATCGTCCAAAATGGATTCCCATTGAATGACAAATTTTTAATAGAAAAGAAGATAGAGCAAACAAACTTTTTACATTATACGGTAGAGAAGGACTAGATCTTGATGAAGAAAATGGTCTTGATTTGGTGCAAGAATGTGTCCAAATGGATACGTCCAACGTAATCAAGTGAGTGCTATTAGAGAATTTATTATTGATCAAATGTGGAATGATTACAACAATCATCGGTAACTTTTGAATAGGAACTTATTTATAATTTAGAAGTGACAGAATTGGTTTCTTTTAATTTGGAGAGTTATTTTATTTTATTATGATTATTTGGAGGAGAGTATAATTGTAGTTTTTCTTTTGGTAAGAAATTTTATAATCCTAACATTGTTAACTAACTTTTGATAAGTTGGTAAAACTTTATTTGATTATGTTTGCACTATTATTATCAATTATTGTAGCCTTAATACTTTGTTATTAAAGTTTTTTTTTTAATTGAATGTTGTTATTTAAGTTCATTTGTACCTTAGATACACATACACATTTTGTGGACTATACTTTTTGTAATTTAAACGGTACTCATTATATTATATTTTCATAAATACTTGCTAGCATTTTAAGCATTGGTTAATTTTAAATATTTATCAAATACTTTTTTTAAGTAGATAACTATAATTTAAACTTTGTCAAATAGTACAATTACCTAAAATATTATTAATACGAACAACTTATATTGATAGAATATAAAAAAAAAATTGTGAAGGAGGTGGAAAATGAAAACACTGATAAAAGGAGATAAGTAAACATGATTTTAAATCTCCAGTTTTCCATTTTGGAAAAATAGAAAATCAGAAACCTAGAAAATGAAAATGAAAACTGGAAAATATTTTCTAAATCTAAACAGCCCCTAAACGAAGTGCTCTACGTGGATTCTTTGGCAAACAAAAAGTAGTCATCACATATTCATGTCATTTTTCAGGGAAGGATTCTGAGGTGAAAGATTTTTAAGTTATTTTTACCATTTAAGATAATTAAGTGCATTAGTTATAAGATGAGGGACAAGAACTAAAATTGATCCTGATTATAGAATAAAATCTAAAATTAAACAAATTATAGTTGAATGATTTGGAGTACAACGTTGGATAACAAAAATAAATGATCAACCGTGATGAGACCCCAATTCTGCAAGATTTTGGACTTTAACAAAGGTTGAATTTGTTATAATGTGATATGAGCAGCTACGGGTTGGTGACATGACAAGGAGTCTTGGATTGCTGAAATAGCTAGTTGTTTAGTTGTGGAAAGCGGGAAATACAACATTATCAGTTACAGATTCCACATATAGATTCAACCATTGGACCTCAAATGAAACCAAAAAGAAAAAAAAAAGGAAGCGAGTTGTAATCACACAGTTGTTAAGGTAAATAGTAAAATCATTTGGATTCCTTCTCATTTTCTTTTTCTTTTTCTTCTTTTCCAAATTGACAAACAAATATTGAGAAATGAACTCATATCACAATACAGTTGCAATAAAGTTTAAAATCAATAGCTGAGACATAAAGCTGAAAAAGAAAGCAGTAAAATATTAGAAACCAGTCGATGCAGAAGCAATTACAGGGAATTAGAATGAGTCAATACATAGATGAGGGATGAACCCTGAGTAGCATGCATTTGTCTCAGGAGGACTATTAGTTGTTGCGGCTGTTTGTGCACTGCTTGTGGCTTCTTGTTGCACTAAATTATGTTGAATACGTGACAGATTGGTAAATTCTGATGACATTGTTCCTGTGCGAAACTTTATTTCATAATTATTTTGAAAAAGAACAAGTTAATCTGAGAATAAACTAAAAAAACAGAAAATTCCTGTCAACAAGATGCCAAGTTGTTGTGGTCTAACCTCTTTCCCAGAATAGTTATCAATATGAAATTCTTGCCTTGGAGATAGAGCAGCTAGTTTCATTGACAAGAACTGCGAGAAAAATCAGAACTTTTTTTTTAGTATGTGAGAAATTTTTAGAGGAGAAAAGGACTGCCGAGTTTTGAACCTTTGATCTCTTGCATTACAAGGCAAGGAACTCGACCATTGAACTTCTAGGTTCCTGGGGTTGGAACCTGATTATCACTATTCAATACTTTGAACAAAACAAGACCAACAAAAGGGTTCCTAGGTACGGTTATACCTCTATTTGTCTTTGAAGAGATTGAACATAATTGATGATTTCATCAGGCAATCCAGCCCTGCCTGTAATTTTGTTGCACCCTGGCACCAATTCTTGCAAGCATTTCATTTTCTTACTTATTTTTGCCCTTCTGGCGTAGTTTTCGTGGACAGTTATAGGTAAAATTAGTAACCGAAAATTCATGATTCTAATGTAAATCGAAAATGGCCAGCTTTCTCTTTCTGCTAAGCTGTGACTGTCAGTAGCCTGGCTATGACGTATGCGCACGTGAATGTAATCCGACTTTCAAACCTCTGAAGTCTTGTGATTTTCCTTCTCCTTCCAAGAATCTGCTGAAACTTCTGTAGTGCTTTTGTTCTTGAGTTTGGACTCCGCTTCAAGTTGTCCTTTCATTTTCTTGTCTTTAAATTCTTCTGCTGCAAAATGCTAAGGACAAAAAACTTGAAACTCTTGCTCGTAATTATCACTATATTTAGTAAGCATATGAATCATTTGTTCATTTCTTCATTCAAAAATACGATTGATTTTTTACGTAGAGGGAGGCTCAGTTTTCTTGAATTGCAAGAACAGAAGATTCTTAGCAGAGTTTTTCATCTCATGAAATGTGTAAATGAACAATCTGGAAATTTGTTTTTGATTTCAGGGAGAGAATTACTGTAGTGATTTAATTTGAGAATTTCAATGAATGAACGTGGAGTAAGAACACAGATACACACCTGTGCTTTTCTCTTACTCTCATGGTTGCATTACATCTTCTCCAGTAATGCCACATCATCCTTACTTGCAAGAGCTACTGCAACCTCCTCCTCCATCTTCTTTGCTTCTTCAGGCCCCATGTGGCAACTAGAGGTCCTTGAAAGACAATGATCAACTTCAAGAGAATGCATCAGCGCGTCTGATCGCACAAAATCCGTCTTATCACCATTAGCAACACACTCTGTGCTAACTACTGAAAAATCACCATACCTTGGTAAACCACAACTACCCTGAAGATAGGTTTAAGGCTTTCTCTTCCAATGAACCATCTCCCCATTACCAAAGAAACCATGAAGATGAACAGAATCTGATTGACGGAATCTGTTTGAGTTCATTTAGTAGTTGTGCTGATGCAGCAATTTGAACCTTTCTTGCTCTCTCTCAAGTAAAGTCGTGTCCATGCAAAAATACCTCCCAACTTTTCCAGCTCTACTGGTAGTGTAGACGGGCCAAATTTAAAGGCTCAAAAGAGAAAGAAAAGGTCCAGTCTCTAACTAAAATAAATGTAAAGAGAAGAAGTGGGCAACGGTCCCCATAACATAACTGCCATATGGCGTGTCTATTGAACAGATTGATGGGAAGGCTTGAAATTTTTTTTTTTTTATTTTGGGTCTTTCAAGCTTGCTAGAGATCTCTTTGTAAGATAAACTGATACACATGGAAAAATATAAAAATTCTTTAGAGTTTCGGTCTTCGCATTTTCTTATATTTGGCTCCTTTAAAAAAAAAAAAATTAGAGAATGATTTCATGATCAAAGGAAAGACTATACATTTTTAAGAAAAATAACCTTCTCTTTAAAGAGACATAAATATTTTCTTCATTTTGATAAACCTCTCTCTCTCTCTCTCTCTCTCTCTCTCTCTCTCTCTCTATATATATATATATATATATATATATATATATATATAATTAGAGTAGTTATTGCTATTAGTCAATTTTTATCATGCATCAATCAGTGACTGATGGAGGCTACACAATTTAAATTTTTTTATTATATTCTTGAATGATGAATAATATAAATACAAAATATTTATGATCTTAAAAATTTAACGTCATCCTATAAATTAAAAAAACATTAATATTTTACAATATATTTCAAATATTAAAAAATATTTTTTAAAAAATTTTCACTCAGAAAATATTTTAAAAAGTATTTTTCTTGAAAAAAGTTTTTTATAAACAAATTATATTTCATAAAATAAATAATATTTTTTCATCTCATTAAACGGTTGTGAATCTTTTATATTCCCTTTAAAAAAAAAAAAGTTTCATGACCACATGCATTGAATTGTTTTACTTGATGCTAGGGTTGAGCATGACGTGGAGAGCTCCAAACCGAATCAAAAAATCGAATTGGATCAACTTTAAATAAAAAAAAGCACGATTATATAATAAAATATCGAACCGAATTATTCTGAATAAAATAAATGAAACAATTCTAATTCTTTATATATCTCAAAACTAAGAATCAAACCAAAACCTTCTCAAACCTGAAGTGAAGTGAAATCACTAAGAATATATATATATATATATATATATATATATATATATATATATATATATATAAAATTTCTAGTTTAAATACAAAAATTCTAATAATAAATTGTCAAATTAATTGCAAATTTTTTATTA
>CATIWR010600288.1:0-32152 GCA_949677035.1 Omphalea diandra
TTGCATCAGATGCCGAGTTGAGGCCTTTAGGCCACTTTGCAGAAAGCCCACTTGCCAGCAAATATCCACCCATGCTTGCAGGAGAGTTTATGAAAAAAGAGCTCACAGCAATTAACTTAAGTGGCGAAGCAGGAGCCTGATAACTTGCGATAAATTGATAACGCCTATGCATTGTTGTTGTAACATCTTATATATGGGCTTGTGGGTATGGCGTGTTTATGTTCTATAATAAAGAGAAGGATGTTTAGGAGTTGTATTGATGTTTTAGCATGTTCTTAGTACTAAGTGTGCTGATGAAATCTTGATTTGAAATAATTTGGTAATGTAAAGAATACTCGTAGAAATTAACGTGTTTTTTATTTAAATATATGTAGTTGGGATGTTAGAAAATTGCTGAGGTGTCTTTAATTATGGAGGCTAAGCCAATATGTTTAAATCTCAATTGCTGTCAAACAAAACACATATAGTTGTGTCTTTTTTTTTTTTTGGGTAATAATAATGGCCAAAGCATGCGTTAATAGAATAGACAATGTACAAAAGAAGTATAAGGCAAATGAAAGGAGTCATGAAATTTGAGTTGAGCAACTATTTCATCAGCACACGGAAGGTAATACAATAGGACTTGATATAGATCAGATCAAAAGCAGAGATGACATAAAAATGGCATGATCGCTATGGTGTTGGGTTAGGAATGCTATGCATTGTGGCATGAGCCCATTCGGTAGCACTATATAAGTGTACAATCAAAATCTTTCTAGGACCAATTAAATAAAAGAAAGAAATAAACAAAAGAACTCAGTAATAATCAAGTTGATAAATGAAGCTTTCTAGTGCTAAGACAATGGCATTTCTGCTTGTCATTGTGGTGGTAATGACAGGGTTAGTGGAGCCAGGCAAAGGCCATGCTTGTAGCAGCACATTTTTTTCAGCACTTGTTCAACTCATACCGTGCAGGGCAGCAGTTGCTCCTTTTAGCCCAATTCCACCAAGTGAGACTTGTTGCACAGCTATCAAAGCTCTCGGCCAAACTTGCTTATGTGTTCTTGTCAATGGGCCTCCAATTTCTGGTGTTGACAGGAACATGGCCCTGCAGCTCCCAGACAAGTGCACTGCCAACTTTGAACCATGTACCTTAATTATATAAGTCTCCTCTTCTTAACACATTTCATGTTTATCCGATGCATATATCATTAGGCTAATATTGTGCTAGAGCTTATATTGCAATCCTTTAATTTTGATGTTTAATGTGCAGGTGAAATTACAAAGAAGTAGAAGCACAAAGCAGAGAAGATAGCAAGGATGGGTTAATTTCTGAGGATGTAGTGATAATGCAGCTAGTAATAAGAGGAAGAAAGTCAGAATTTTGTACTGAAATTAGTGGAATCTACCTATAGATGTTTATTACTGTTTCTTTCCATGTGATAAATTGTTGGTCTACTTAATATTAATAATGATTTAAGGCTCTCTTCTTCTTCTTCTTGTTTTTTTCTTTTTTTGCCATACTACGTCAAAATCATATGCGGGTAATTCATTATATATTAATATTATAATTTTGGATGACAAAATTATAAATTGGTCTTGCGTGTTGTGGAATATAAATAATCAAATTTGGAGTCAATAAGAAATTATTTAATGGTTAGTGCCTTAGGGAGCAAGATTCCGCAACTACTCTTAGCAAGACAGTTTGTTTAGATATGAGTGTAGACTCCCAATATGAATTAGAGGGCTTAACAGAAGGCCAATCTTGGAATTTATTTGAAAAGCTAGCATTTAGAAAAGACCAAGGTGAAGGATATCTAAACCTAGTAGAAATTGGAAAAGAAATTACAAAGAAATGTAAAGGAGGTTCGCTTGCAATAAAGACTTTAGGAAGTATGATGCAATCCAAAATTAGTGAGTGAATAACGATATATGGAAGTCAATTGATGGTGCCAATGGTATTGGTTCAGTATTGAATGTCTCTAAAAAATTATGAATTCTATGATAAAAAGAAATTAATTCTCTTATGAATAGCATAAGGTTACATTCAATCTTCTAGTGAGAGTGAGTGTGAAAGCTTAGAAGATATTGGTCATCACGACTTTAATGAATTATTTAGGTCATTTTTTCAGAGATATAAAGATAGTTGGGGTGAGGATTATAAAATGTATGACCTTATCCACATGATCTTGCATGATTAATAGCAGGGGATAGTTGTTTTGTGGTAAACAATGATGTAAAAGATATTCCAGGAAGAGCCCATCACATGTACTAAAAGACTTCACCGTTGCCTCTTAAGCTAATGCCTAGATATAAGGGTTTGAGAACTCTGTTGCTTAATAAGGTTCCTGGTGATGGTTTAGAGAAGAATTTAGATTTAATTGCCTCGAACTGCAAGAGCACACATTGAGTTCACCAAGGTTGGGACTTACTGAATTGGGCAGGTCAATAGGGAAGCTGAAGCATTCGATGCATTTTGACGTGTCATTTAATGACAAAATTGCATCACTTCCAAACTCTATATGCAGTCTGTGTATCCTTATTAGGCAACAGAGTCAGAAGTTTTTAGCCTACTGTGTAGTCGTGAACAATAGAGCAGTAGAATCTGGTAAAACGAAAAGTCCATCAATTTTATCAAAACAATCAATTTGATCAGTTAATTTTTTTTTTTAAATAACAGATTTTCTTTCAACAGTTCTACACCAATATATATATATATATATATATTACTAGGCATGTGAAATCTGGTAAAAGGAAATTGCTGTATACGTCATTAGATATAAGATGGCGATACCATTAATTCAGTGATGAGGAAGAATATGGTGGCTCAGAGCATAAGCAAATAGATATTTACAGTTATGGCACTGCCTCCTATTGATCATGCTAATATATATACTGTTGACAACTTAATGCGCAGCACCTAACCATTGTCCAAGATATATACTGGGCTATGCTGATCTTTAACTCTGAAAAATGTCTGTTAAACTATGACAAGTTCTATCTTTGTCTCTTTGCAAGCAGTTTCTTCAATTTCAATGCATATCCCTACCTTCAGGCTTTATTTGTTTACTACTTTGTTTATATAAAATATTTTTCCAGAAAAATATTTTCTAAATAATATATTTTTTTATTTGTTTACTAATTTGTTTATATAAAAGA
Organism: Omphalea diandra; assembly: GCA_949677035.1. NCBI lineage: Eukaryota > Viridiplantae > Streptophyta > Magnoliopsida > Malpighiales > Euphorbiaceae > Omphalea > Omphalea diandra. The sequence goes on from CATIWR010600288.1 coordinate 3,139, forward strand.
TTTTTCCAGAAAAATATTTTTTAAATAATATATTTTCTGATATTTAGAATATATTATAAAATATCAATTTTCTTTTAATTTATAATATTATAACAAAATTTAGACTATAAACACTTTATACTTATATTATATATTTATTGTTTAATATAAGAAAATTACATTAAAAATAAACCTATTTTTATGTGTTCTAGTGATTGCTGACGATCACTATTGATCGGCAACGACTGGTGATGGGTGTCGTCGGTAGTCAAGAATCATCAATGATAATAAATACATGTGTCTATATAATTTTTTTTTTTACTGCGATGAGTTTATTAAAATTCGGATAATGATTTCTTTTTTCCTTAAAAGTAGCTTAGTTTCTCATTGATCAAGAAAAAATTTTATATTCGCTAATTTTTCTAAGTATATCAAATATCAAAAAATATTTTTCATGAAAATATTTTTTTGTAAAATAAATAGTCTCAATATCATTTTTTAAAAAATTGATAAATATCTCCATCTATTCCTGACTTTTGTGAATTGATGTTAGATCAAACTACTATATCTATGAGTTACAAGATTATCATTTACATAGATTGTTTGGTTACTTTGTTCTTCTCAATCTCAGTTGGTCTATGTCACATCTTCTTGATTGCAATAATAACTATGCCAACTAATTAAATTATTCAGTTAGCTATCTTTAAATTCAATGAGTCACATTATAATAATGATAGAGCGTGGAAATCTCTTATTAATGTGCATATTGGCTAAGACTAATAGAGTAATAGAGGTTTTGAAGTTATCTTAGTGTCCATGTGAAGCTCGTGTTCATCTTCGCCGGCCCAGAGACCGTGAGTTTCTAACTTAACGGCCTAAGGATCCAATGGTAATAACCGGACTGAGGTTCAATTATGCATTTCTTTGTCACCTTGTCTCCTTCGAGGACGATAAAAAGGTTACTTGTCATGGCGCAAAATAATTGAATGATATTAAAGGACAAGGCTATTTAGATTGGTGCTGCTGATAAATAATTTTTTATAAAATAGCTAAAAAATATATGTTTGATAAACCATATAAAGTATTTAGTGAATACAACTCTATTTAACTGTGATTTTTATCAATTTAGCTGTGATTTTTATCAATTCTTCCTTGAATCTTTTTAAACCTCTGCAATAATAATCATAATAAATTAAAATTATTTTTAAAACTTTTCTAGTCAACTATCAACTTTGAATTATAATATTTTTATCACTTATATAAAAATAATTTTATTTTAAATTGTTGCAAATAAATTTTATAAAAAATTATATGTAGATATTTTAATTACTAAAAATATATTAAAATATATATTGATCTATCTTAATAATAAATAATTATTAAGATTAGAAAATATAAATTAATAATTATAGTATTCAAAGTTTTAAAATTATACTTTATGAGTGTATGTGAAAATTATATTATATTTATTAATTTAATATAATTTAAATATATAAAATATTAACAACATACCCATATTAGTAACAGTTAAATATAATTTACTAAACGTTTAATATCAAATCACTATCAATCAATAGCTATTAGCAATTGTTGTCAATTATTAGCTATATCCATTAGTCATTCTAACATACCTTAATAAAATATTAGGTATGATCTTTTCTTGAATGAAAATACTGTATCAGCTTTCATTCAAAGTCATTAGAGAAAAGATAATATAATTCATGAAATATGACCTTCCATTCGAGTCATTATTAATGGATTATTTCCTAGAGGTCAAAAATAATAATTATATTTATTATTACAGGTTGCTGGCCAACTATAAATTGACTTTTTCTTTCTAGAATTAAACTTCCAATATTGCCATATTTGAATTGAGTAACTTCTAACAAAGATAATATATAATTTGGAACAATGGTTGATTTTGAGCCATTACTTTTTTTTAAGGTTCAATCGAGGCCAAATTAACTCTTATAGTTATTTAAGGATAAGTCAAAGATACATATTGGCTCTTAATGTTTGATTTGTAAAATAAATATGCCTCTTATAGAATATTTAACTTGTAAAATTATTTATTTTAGTTATTTAGACTCCTCTTCAAACGGGGAGATGGTGACTTCTTCTTTCATTTAATAATGCTGAAGTAGATATATTCTAACAATAACAATAATTCCTCTTTTATCAGTAAGAACACCTATTTTCCTCTCTTTTTATTATTTTTACCTTTGTTCTATGGAATTAATATCCTAAAATTTGCAATCCATAATTGGAAAGGAAAGAAAGAGGAAATAAAAATTGGTAATTAATGGCATATTCTTCATTATAACAACTAAAGGTGTAATTGAGCCTAGTCGAGTCAAGCTCGAGCTCAAACTCGATCGAGTTTCAATTTTTAAACTCAAACTTGAGCTCAATCTCAGTCAAGTACTTGAATACTTGAGTTTGACTTTACTAGGCTAGTTTATTTATATAAATTTTTTTCTTTGAATTTTATAAATTAAAATTTAGGCTCGAATAAGTTCGATTAGGTATAGATCGATTAAGTTCAATTGGTAATATTGTAAATATGTCTAAGTTCGATTAGACTTACGAGCCTTTTGATTCGGGTATTTTGAAGCTCAAATTCGGCTCGCTTGATTACTCGAATAGCTCGAATTTGAGCTCGGTTTGATTAATGTCGAGTCGATTTTGAGTATTTCTTGAGTTGATCTCAAGTAATTTGTGAACTGTCTCACTTCATTTACACCTCTAATAACAACAAGCTCTATTAGGAGAAAAAATATGGACATGGATTATAACGAACCTCTTAAGTACTGTAAATGTTGAACTAGGGATACAAAGTGAAGACTTATAAATGGATATCATAGATAGACGATGATCCTTATGGTTGCCTTAGTTATAAAGTATGTGTTGATTATTTTTGGAGTTAATTAAAATAATGGATTAAGTATAAAGTTATTTACCGTTATTTTGTTGCAATTGCAAGTGAAGATCTGTGGGTATTTTGAATGTCATGATAGTGTTGTTACTGATAAGATTAGAGATTTGTTAAATGAGTTAAAAGTTGAGGGAAAGTTTCTACTAAGAATAGGCAATTGAAGACAATCATAAAGGATATGTTGACAGGTGGTGAAATTGCAAGTGATATTGATGAGCTGTGGATTGAACTTAGGAGGATGGAGTATTCTAATATGACAGAGACAAAGAAGTAAAAAAAAAAAAAAGATGAATAGATATGTTCTTGCTCTACTTTCTTGGATTATTTTCTTTTAGTTGTATTAATGTTGTTTTAGATTAGTGATAGTATTTATTTTGGCTATGGGGTATAATGTATGGATTATCATCATTAAATGTAATATATTTTTTTGTTAATGGAAGTTTGATTCTAAAAGTATACATATCTCTGAAAGCTGAATAATGGCATTGATTTATATATATATATATATATATATAAAGTATTTTGTATAATATTTATAAAAGAGTTTTGTTTATAAAAATAGTAAATGGGAATACAGCAGTTATCCCAAGGTCAGAGACCACCAAAACATCCCTCTAAGCCTGCGATGCCAAGAAGCACCACAAAACACCAATCCAAGACCACGACGAAAGGCTATATATTACAAGCTGTAAACCACACAAGTCAGAAAAAAAAAAAAAAAAAAAACCATAGCTAGAGAAAGAAACTAATAGAAGGAATTACCACTTAAAAACCACAGAATACATACACACACACACATTCCTTAAGGTGTCCAGTTATTTCTCTAAGCAGCAAATGGATTGAAGTGAACCACAGGGACACAAAAAGTGGATGGGCCATGGACGTAATCATGCCTGCCTTAGCATCCATATTAAGCTTTGCTCCACTTCCATCACCAACCTTCCAATCAAAGCATTGAATCATAGATGCCACAACAATATTTGCTACGCTATGGGCCAAGTTCATTCCAGGACACATCCTTCTTCCTCCACCAAATGGAAAACAACTGATGTATTGCTTTTTAGTTTCTTTTTGGTTGTCTTTATCTTGCAAGAACCTTTCTGGGTTGAATTCGTTAGGATTATCCCGCAATTCTGGATCGATCATTATTGTAGTATCTTTGGGTATATCAAATCCTCCAATCTTACAATCCTTACCACATTCTCTAGGTATTAATGGTCCTATTGGGTGTACTCTCATGATTCCTGCGCTACTGCTTGCAAATAATGGAGACTTAGGATGTAAGACTCTTCCACTAGCCTCTGTTCCAACAACAGATTTTATCTCTTCCCTTGGCTTCTTAAATAAACTTGGACAGGTTGATGAGTTCTGCTATGATCCATTGCATGGTATTTGAAGTACTGTCTATCTCTGCAATGAAGAGATCCTGATACAAGATCAAAATAGAGACAACAGTGAAAGAGGAAGCTACTTAAAGAAGAATTATGCCATTGCCCTAGCATACAGCTCAGTGGTCGAGTGCACATAATGAAATAAGATGATGAATTTTGACTCTGAATGTATTATCTTATTTTTATATGTTCATCAAGTTATTTCATATGAATTATAAAAATTGTGTAATCTCTATTATTAAATGTAGCAAATATTGTCTTCATATAGTATCACAACATCATGACAAAAATCCTCCCTAGTCGTTTATCTCTCCTTTTTTAACAAGCCACATGTCTTGTAGGTTATGTTTATTGATCGAAATTATTTAGCATGTAAAACACAATTTTCACCTCCATGATTTTGATTCACCCAAAACTATTTATCTAGAGTCCTTATTACTTAGGTCAAAGATTCAAACTCTAATAACATTGACCATCTCTTTTAGAATTTTCGATACATTAATAAAACATAGGATTAAAGAGGTATATCTTCTCTATTAAACTCAATGGTTGCATATCAAGAATGGAAAACACAATTTCTTACTAATTTTACATATGGATTTATCAAAATTTGTCAGGCTACAATAATGGAACCCGTTTTATATCCATGAAAAAAAAATATTTCTTTATAGTCTCTATTAAATTGATCAGAAATTCAAATCCTGACAGTCTTAACTTATTTTTAAAAAATTTTAAGAATTTTTAATGTAAAAAAAAAGTAAAATTAAAGAAGAATATAATATAATTACCACAAAGAAAGACTTGATGTGGTTCCTGCTCAGCTTAAACTCTGAATTTTTATTATAATGTACTTGCAAAAGAATATCCATCAAATCTTTGTTTTCTCCAGAGTCACCAACTTTATCTTCATAGTCATTTAAGATCTTTTCCAGTAACTCATCCCATCCTCCAACTCTATTATTTAGCTCTTTACTCAACGTTATCCAAAAACCTAATTTCGTCAACGGCCCTAGCATGCGAGCTACAAAGCACTTTCCGGCAACAGCAATTGACCCTTCCACCAGTTCCATAATCTTTTGAAACTGATCTTCTTGACTTGAACACCTTCGACTCAATACAGTTCTGCATATGTTGTCATTTGTTAGCTTCTTCAGTTCTTTACCTAAGTCAACAGCTTCATTTTTACAAGCTTTGTCTAACATTTATGCAAAAAACGCTTGAGTTCTTCGCCTCGAATACCCACGTGTTCTTTCGATACGTCGAGTTCCTAGTAACTCAGTCATGCAGAGTTTCTTCATGAATATCCAGTAATCTCCATAAGGAGCAAAAATGAAACCAAAGTTTCCAAAGAGTAATCCATTACCAATTACAGATTTTGGCCTGGATGAGAAGGTAGTGTCATGGGTTTTGAAGATCCCAGCGACATATGTTGCGGATGAGACAAGAATGAGAGGATAAAAGCCAACGCGGAGGTAGAGGATAGGGCCATAGTTAGATGAGATATTATGGGAGCATTTGGATGCATCTGAACTGAGGAGGTGAAGATGGCCAATGAAAGGAAGAGATGGTGGGCTTGGAGGAAGACGGAGGGTTGATTTTGTAGGTTTCTTGAAGAGGTATTGAGGAAGAAATCTTGTGATTAGCCATGAAAATTAAGAAAAGGATTAAGTAAGATCGAGTATCATCAATGCATGCCTTCGCTAGAGGTGCAAGGCTTGGTATTTCTTAATTTGATTAGGCATAGGCTAGTGCTATTTATACTATGAGCACTAGTAGGCATTGCATTGCAATACCTACAGTGTTGTCACACCTAAGATCATATTTAATTTTTTTTCTTTACATTGGATACAAAATTTATTCACTTTTATATTTAGTTTTTTTAATTTTTTTTCAGTTTTTGTACATCATTGATTCACTTTTTGTATGTTAAAAAAAATTGCAACAAGCCAAACATCACATTATTGGTAATAGTAATTATATTAGACTGTTTAGCTCATAATTTAAATACAAAATTTTTTTATTTCAAATATAGAATTTGTTCAATTTTAAATTCACTTTTTGCATATTATTTTAACTAATTATATTATCTAAAATTTGAATACATAATTTGTTCATTTTTTAATTTACCTTCTATATATATTTGAAGAAATTTTAATTTTATCACTATTGCACCCAAGATACCCAAATAAGTTTTTAGGTGCTAGACAAGATAGATATCCCGCAGTGCGATATCTATCTTTTTCCTTATACTATTAAGTGCTACTAGGCGTAGAAGGAGCTACATACCTATAGTGCTATAGCTTGTACCACAATGTTTGGTTGTTTTTTTTAATACTAAATGCAAAATTTATTTATTTGAATATTCACTTTTTATATTTTTTTTATTCATTCTCTATTGTCAAAAAAAAAAAATCAATAAGCTAAAAGTGGTTTGAAAATAACAGTAAGTATACTAGATCGTATTTTACTTTATATTTTGGATACATAATCTTTCGTTAATGCATAGAATTTATTTATTGTTGTATTCACTTTTTGTACATTATTTAAATAAATTTTATATTTAAAAATTGTAACATTGAAGACAACTAAATACTATCTTAGAGAGCTACACAAATCTAGCTACACCTGCGCTTATCCTTATCTATCCTATGATACCAAAAGAAACAAACTATCCAAGAACCATCATATCCCGTTGTTCCAAGCCATATATACTCGAATGAATATAAATTCTCTGTAACTCGACCAATGAGATAGAGCAACACCAAAGATATGTAGAATTTTAATATTTGTTGTTGCCAAATACACTAGAAACAATCAACTTATAAAAAACAAAAAAAGAAAAGTTGTAACATCTTATTTTTCTATTAAAGATATATTTTATTCTATTTAAAGATTTTATTCATACCCTTATATAACTAATTAAAGAAATTTATTATACAAATTATATATATATATATATATATGTGTGTGTGTGTGTGTGTGTGTGTGTGTATAATTTATACAATAAATTTCTTTAATTAGTTTTATTTGTAATTTTAACTTCTATAATTTTTTAATTAGTTTGTAATTTAAGTAATGAATTTATAATTATCTGTAATTGTATAATTTATGTAATTAATTCCTGAATTTTCCGCAATTAATTTTGATAATTATTATATTTAATTAAGAGCCAAAATAGGTTGATATTATGGAATGCTTTTGAGTCATTGAGGAGCAACCCACTCTTTAAAGAAGTCAGTGTGGAAATTATCAACATTAATTTTAGTAGTTGAATATGAATAGCAAATCGTGTGTTTGTTTTGTCAAATAATGATATTTTCCACAAGGTGCTATGCATTTGAGATTCAATTACTAACATTCGAAACAATTAATGAAGAAAAATGTGAGATACCTGTCAATTCATTTTGTTATATGAATTTCTAAATCCTCATAATGAAAAATTAAGACAGTATATATGATTATTATTTTTAGTTATAAACACTATAAATTTTTATTGAAATTTGTATCGCACTGATTTTGAAAATATAAAATTACACCTATAATCTATAATTGATTTCCTAAATTAGAATACATGGAAATCCTAAAAACCTTAAATGTTTCTAAATGCTCATAATGGAAAAAAAAATAGTGCATAAATCGATATTTTTAGCTATAGACTATACGTAGTTTGATGGAAGTTCATATTGCATTGATTCTAATAATATGAAACCACGCACATAATCTGTGATTAATTGCCAAAATTATAATACAAGAGATTTCAAACAACTATATAAATATTTCTAAATACTCAAAATAAAAAAAATTAATGTAGCACATACAATCATTATTTTTACTTATACACTATATATTTTCTGGTTGAAATTTCTATTGCATGAATTTAAAAATATGAATCCGAGTCTATAATCTATAAGTGATTACTAGAATTATAATACATGGGATTCTAGAAACTAATATAAATATTTATAAATACTCAAAATGGAAACTAAAGATAGTGTATAAGAATCGTTATTTTTAACCTTAAACTATACACTTATATGAATGATTCTAAATGTTCAATATAAAAAAATAGGTAGTGCATACGATAAATATTTGCAGCTATAGACTATACACGTTTCGATCTAAATTCATACTTCGCTTATTTTCAAAATATGAAGACACATCCATAATCCATGATTAATGATATAGGAAGAGCTCATACACCATAAAAAATTTTGAATGCTGAAAATGAAAAATTAAAATAATGCATACAATCATTATGTTTAGCCATAAACTATATTTTTTTTTATTGAAATTCAAACTACACTAGTTTTTAAAATATGAAGTCACACCTATAATCTGTAATTGATTGATACAATTATGATATAAAAGGATTTGAAACACTTCTATAAATGTTTCAAATTTCTCAAAATGGAAAAACGTTTCTCAACCTCCATTATTCATTATGCAGAAGAAATCTCAACTTCCTTTGGGAGCTAAGCATCACGAAATAGCAGGAGGTAGGAATAGGGAACAAAGGTGAGATTGATTTGTTATTTTGGCTGGTCATTCCCGTTATCTCCTTATAAGGGCACCAAAATGATGTGCTCTACACCATATATACTTACGCTATATATTTATTAACTACCTATTTCATACTTCTACCATACTAATACATTTTTTATGGATCCTTGATGGACCTCACATATTATTTAAATAATATAGACATGTCTTTGTTAGAGACACCTATAAGTGTCCCTTATGTTTTTAGCCATCAGTATATGTGACATCTTATTGGTCGCATATACTGACATCTTATAGACATCTTATTGTGACATCTTATTAGCCATCAGTGCTCTACTAATCCAACTTGCTAGAAAAAGACAAAGTTTAAGAAAGAGAACAACCCCCCCACCCCCCCCAAAAAAAAAAAAACACACCCTTCCTTTCATTCCTGTGTCTCAGATATCGATCCGAAAAGGAATCAGCTTTGGATCTTTCTTCTCACCTCAGATAAATCATAATCAATCGTACGTTCTCTCTCTCTCTCTCTCTCTCTCTGTATATATTCGCACATGACAGTAACTAACTAATGGCGGAGTATCTGCTTTATGATTTGTTTTATCGCTATGTTTCTATAAAGCTTCAAGCTTTATTCACTAACATCTCCTACATTGAATCTTGACGTGATGTTGAGGTCCAATTCGCTATTTATTCGCTTTTATCTTTTCTCTGGACCAATGAAATTGTTGGTCTTGTTTAAGATTTTGACCTTTTTAAACCTCTTCAAACCTACCCTCCAGTTGTTAGTGATTACTGTCAATCTTTCGCATTTCTGTTGAGTTCTGACTATTGAGACCTCAAATTTTGGTGGGTTTTGCTTTAATGTTGCTTACTGAATTGTTCTACTGCAGTATGTACACAACTGTTCAATTGGAGAATTTAATGCAATCGGGTGTATGCAATCCTTTGATTCTTTTCTTTTCTGTGTTAAATTTCAAAGTTGTATACTCAACTATTATAGTGATGTTAGTGTCTATGTGACAAAATGTTTTATCTGATAATATACTTAAACATTATAGTCGTAAACTTGTGAATGCAATGAGGTTCCAAAGATTTGGTTACAGTTTGTGAGTTTGATTGCATAATTTGGTTGCTAGTAAAGTTAACTTTTGGTCCTTATTTTTGTGCAGTTTACGGGCTGGATCTGATATCTGTCTGGATATCTCCTGAATTGGAGCTGAATTGTATTAGATGAATATGATTCTAAAATTTATATCATTTTATGGTCCGTGCTAGTAGATTTGAACTGGTGGATAGATGTCCTCTGGGTGCTTGGACTTTCACACCTGGTTGGAGAATCTTGATTCTTGATTTGACAATTGACAATCATCAATGATTGAGAGAAAAACGATGGGTCATGCTTCCCCATTGCTTCTGCTTCTATTAGTTCTTGGATTTTTCTTTGCCACATACAATTTGCTGAGTATGATAATGCACAATAGACATGTTGAGAAATGGGTGCGTAACGATTCAAATGGTGGGACACTTTTTGATCCATTTGTTGAAATGCCTGAAGATGCAAAGAAACCAAAGAATCTCAAAATGCCCTTCCATGTTGCCTTAACAGCAACTGATGCTCCTTACAGTAAATGGCAGTGCCGCATCATGTATTATTGGTATAAGAAGATGAAAGATGTTCCTGGGTCAGAGATGGGTGGATTCACACGGATTTTGCACTCAGGAAATCCAGACAACTTGATGGATGAGATTCCTTCATTTGTGGTTGATCCTCTTCCAGCAGGTTTGGATCGGGTGAGGTTCCTGCATTCTTTCCCCAAGTGCATTATTTTCAATTGCTACTTGTTTGTGATTTTTCTTGACTTGAGCCATATCATATTTATATCACGTAACTCATGTTGTAAAATCCAGGTGTTCTTTAGAGTTGTGAAGTAAGTAAAAAAATGTGGAGCTTGTTCTCTTTCTTTTTTCTACCTGGAGTGTGGGTATGGTGGTTGGACTTGCAAGGGAGGAGTGGTATTGAGGGAGCATATCAGAAAACAAGCCGAATTGGTTGAGGGAGGAAAATTACATCATTAAGAAAAATGTGTGCTGTTTGACTTGATCCAAATTATTGGCATGAACTTATGATTTGATTTTATTAATTGTTGACATGAGGAAGAAGAAACTAACTATTAAGTACAATGATATTCTGGGACTAGACATATGACTGCATGCTTAAGTTGTCTGTAGTTATGTGTTGTTGCATGAACAAAAGAAGAACACAAGAATAGTTAAAAACACTTAATTCTTTGTCTTTAGCGAGATGTGTAATTGATATGAGATTGATTTTTAAAAAAATGAATTCAAGTAAAGACCACATATTAATATTTTTTTTAATCTCCATAATCCTTAGAAAAACACACACACACACACATCTTCTTTGGAGACTTAATTTTAACAACTTTATAAACGTTAATGTCTTGTTTCATTTGTTGAAAATTGAAATATGGTCAAAGATAAATTGTTTGCTTGTTGAGTGACTCATGATCCCTCTATCGAATGTTGTCTTTTGTTTTTGTCTTCCTTCCTCATATTCTTATTGGATTTTTATTTTTGTTTCTCATATGAATATATTACATTGCTATTTGTCGCGACCTGGCTTCTGATTCTATAACCAGGGATATGTTGTCCTAAATAGACCTTGGGCTTTTGTGCAATGGTTGGAGAAGGCTACAATTGAAGAAGAGTGAGATTTTCTTTTTTCAATGATCTTGCAATGACACAGATTTTGCCTTCCCTAATATCTTTAACCAAAATATTGCTATTTGTGCAGATACATACTGATGGCAGAGCCTGATCACATATTCATAAATCCTCTTCCAAATTTGGCAAATGAAGGTTATCCGGCTGCTTATCCATTTTTTTACATTAAACCAGCTGAGAATGAAAAAATTATAAGGAAGTTTTATCCAGAGGAGAAAGGCCCTGTGACTAATGTTGATCCAATTGGCAATTCCCCTGTCATTATCGAGAAGGTGAAATCTTTATCCTAGCTTTGCAATGGGCGAATTATTTACTGAAATAATTAAACTGATAATTCATTCTTGTTCTGAATATTGAAATTATATTCCTGTGTGCTCGTGTGATGAAACTAAATTTGTATGTTATCCTTCTTTTCTTCATTCTTGCTTGAGTTTGCTATTACATTTCCAATGTTTCCATTGGGAGAGAAATGAATCACCGTTGCGGATTTATGTTATTCAGGAATTACTGGAGAAAATCGCACCTACTTGGGTGAATATTTCTTTGAAAATGAAGGATGATCAGGAGACTGACAAGACATTTGGCTGGGTCCTAGAAATGTAAGTGTAGGACCAGGTGACTATCCACTTTGTATTAACTATATGCTAACTTATTATAAAAAGTTTAACGAAGTCCTTATTAACATTCTTGTTAATCCAAGGTATGCATACGCTGTAGCATCTGCTTTGCATGGGGTGCAGCACATTCTTTGGAAAGACTTTATGTTGCAGGTTTAGTCTTCTCACTATAATTAAATTCTAATTTTGTAGCTTTTTGTGAGATTTGAGACACTTCATAGATTTTTGTGCATGTAGTTTATGGAAGTCTCTATTGTTGATTATGCAGCCACCTTGGGATCTTGAAACCAGAAAGAAATTTATCATTCATTACACTTATGGATGTGACTACAACTTAAAGGTAAAATGAGAAAGTTTCTATTACAGTTATAACTAATTAAATTTGGTCATACTCTTTAATTTCCTGGAATCCATTGTTTTTATTATTAACATTCTTTTTTACTTTCATCATTTTGTTAATCATTATTGTTATTTTATCATCTGAGATTTACTATATGTCCAGGGTGAGCTAACATATGGTAAAATTGGAGAGTGGAGATTTGACAAGAGATCATATCTGCATGGGCCTCCACCAAAACATCTCCCCTTGCCCCCTCCAGGGGTTCCAGAAAGTGTGGTATGTTTTAAGAGATAACAATAGTTCAGCATTGTTTTTGCTCTTGCTTCTTGCTAGTTTGGAAAAGATACATGCTGGTTCTGTTAAGTGATATTATAGTGCCTTCAGCATATTGCATTTGGTCCTATTCATGATCATATTGTCAATTTGTGGTTTAGTAAATGAGAAAATTAAGGATTAGAAATGAGAAACCTGTTGGCACATTATGCCTTACCATTCTTTACTTGGTATCTAACCAACCATGAGCTGAGATCTCAACAGATTGTTAACTTCATCTCTATTATTGCCTTTGCTGAGAGATAATTGGCCGTGGAATTTATTTGTCCATTATTTCCTCATGTGAGATTTTTACTTTCCGGTCCCTTTGGTAATAATGACTTTGAAAATGAAAAAGGAAAAAAAAAAAACTCAATGGAATGGCAATGGCATTTGTATATAGATGGTGAACAAGGCCATCCTTGAGTCTCTTTTTTTCATCTGTATGAAATGGTTATGATATTTTTCAGTTATCAATATGTGCAGGTCACTCTTGTAAAGATGGTGAATGAAGCTACCGCAAACATCCCCAACTGGGATATAGAGTAGATGTCTCCGGAGTCCAGGTGGACAAGCCCCCTATAACTCTATTTTGAGATGGGGAAATTTTGATCCATAGCTATTCATAAATTTTGCTGTTCAGAAACCTCAGGTTAATTACTTCAAATTAAGGACACAGAATTACAGGTGTAAATGAATTGTTTTTGTCTTTTTTTTTTTTTTTTAAAATGTCAATTTAGGTTCAACTTAACATCCCGGGCTCTTATGGTAACACAGTACAAACTTTATTTGTCCTTCCTTTTTTGGCAGATAGATAAAGATCTTCCAAACTGAGGGAGAAATGAATCAACATAATGGCTTCTAGGAAATCATAGTTGTGGCTGGTTTTAATCTCTTCAGCTATTTCATATGTTCTATGCTAATTGATAGCTACAAGATGGTTAAGCTTATTGTTTAAAAATGCAGAATATAACTGCAGGGATGTCTTCTAGTCAGTCTACCTTGTAAAGTTTTCCAATCCTAGAATGCATTGTTAAGAATTAGAGAAGTGTCATGCAGGGTAGAAGCTTTTGTTTATTGGTGTGTGAAATTAAATGTGGGATATAGAGGTTTAATAGAGGGTTTGAAGTTGAAGAATTCCACTTCTATAAAGTCTTATTGTTTAAACATGGTGATTAAGATGCTTAGAAACATGAGATATGATAGAGCCATGAAGGGTGGTGGTGGTGGGCATTGGCAATATGGTTATAAAGGGCTGCAATAGCATGAGACATGAGGATAATTAAGGTGTGGGCAAGAAAAATGGAGGAGATGCTTATTTTGATGGTGGAGATGGCAACAGGTTGCTGGTGGTGAAGATTTGGTAGAGGTAGTTGGTCCAATGGCGGTGGCATTGGTGATGCTGCTGTGCTTTCATTCTAACATGCTATTTGTTGATTAAGCATGGCTAGACTTATTACATTAATGTCACAGCATCCACAACTCCAAGTTGGTTCATTTGAACCTGTGGCTCGTGAAGCTAGAACAGCCACAACTCCATTTGCTTCTTTGTAGACATGAGTGATTATGAAGAACATTTTGTGGATAAAAGAAAAATATTCTATCCGCAGAACCCGTCATTGTGAAAACATGTTCATTGATTGAGATGGAACCAAGTTAATAATATATAGAGTCACTCTCCAACCAAAGGTTTCGCCATCCGAATTTCCAAGCACACTTTATCCAGTAAAATTCAGATATTAGACGAGTTCAAATAAGATAAGTTCAAATATTGATTTGTGTTTCATTGAAAAAAGCGTTGATTTATGTGACGATTTGTATTTATAATCTTCGCTGTCCTGTATCGTTGATTGTGTTAAACATATGAATATAGTGAACATGTAAATTACTACAATCTAAACAGCTTGCGGAAAAAGTGGTTAAGCCTAGAGCCCATTTATGGCACTGCAACTTTTCTTTTTCTTACTTGATATGTGGGACTGTCAACATGCACTCTTTATGCGCTTCTGGGTGTTACACAACGTATGCAAATCTCATGCTCTGTAGAAGCAAACAGGTGATCATTTTCATGATTTAAAAATATAATTTCCATTCGATATTATTCGACTCCATTAATTTATAATTTTATGAATCACTTAATATTGTATGTGATATTATAATTAATATCATTTTTAAATATATAATAATTATTTTATTAATATGTAAAATTATTTATTTTTTAGATAATTCCTGTTTTAATAAAATTATCATAAGTAATTAATAAATTATATATATAATTTAAAATTTAACACTATACATATTTATTATCAAAAAATTTATTTAAAATCACTTTTCTTCTTGAGAGTTTTAATCTAAAGTTCAAGCACTTTATACCTATACCTATACTGTAGTTGTTTCAGTTGCCCTCTTGTTGGGGTGAATGCACATCCATATCCGAACCAGAATTTGGCAGGATTATTGTTGAACACGGAGTGGTAGAGTTACTAGCCGGCCAAGCTACCAGAACATTACCAGAACTGTCCAAAAACCTCCTAAATAACGTCAAACGGCAAGACCAAAATAATAATAATAGAATAATGGTATCGACAAGGACCAGAAACACCCTCTTCTTGTTCATGTAATTTCTTTGATTGGCAGCCCCACTTCAATTACAAGTTTTTTGGGTTTTTTTTTTTTTTCCCTTCTCTTTTGCTTAATTTCCTGATTATCAACATTGTGATCATCATTTCAATTGCTTTGCTAGCAAATTAATTACATTTTTTTAAAGTAAAAATTGGCCGCATTATCTGAAAGAAACTATGATTCACGAGCTTTAACTTGTGAGGACGGCGGCTCCAAGAACCTATTCAAGTGCCATGCCTCAGCCATATTTCTTTAAATGATATCACTCTTCATTTTATCTTTGCTTCTCTTTATACTCCCATAATTAAGTTCTCTTCTCTACATTATCACAAGTCATATACCCAAGAATTAATTAGCTAAGATGTGGAAAATTGGATTATGTTTTGCATCTTTGCTTGCGATGTGTTGCACACGTTTGATCTACAACTGGAGAAATCCTAAATGCAATGGAATCCTCCCTCCTGGTTCTATGGTGTTGCCTATCATAGGAGAGACCCTTCAGTTGATTATTCTAACTTACTCGCTTAATCAACATCCATTCATCAAAAATGGAATCCAAGGGTATAATAATAATCAAATGAAACTATCATTTTTACTGGCGCCTATGTTCAATATCAGTTCCTTGTTTCAGATATGGACCCCCATTTTTCGAACCAATCTCATTGGTCGACCAGTGATAGTATCAGCTAATCCTGAAGTTAACCATTACATCCTTCAGCAAGAAGGAAACTCAGTTGAGATGTGGTATTTAGATGCATACTCAAAACTATTTCAGCTTGAGGGTGAAAACAGGTTAACTGCAGCTGGCCGCATTCACAAGTACATAAGAAGCATAACTTCGAATAACTTAGGCATTGAAAATCTCAAGGAAAATTTGCTTCGTCAGATTGAAGATATGGTTAACAAAAGCTTGTGAAATTGGTTGTCTCAGGCATCCATCGATGTGAAGCAAGCTGCCTCTGTTGTAAATACATTTCTAACTTGATAATTTCCAACAACAACAACAAAAAAAAAAAAAAAAGGGAAGAGAGAGAGAGAAAAAGAAAGAGAGGATCATCCAGTGCATAAAATGCTCCCCAGGCATTGTGGGAGGATATCAGGAACGCATTTAGTATCCAGCGCTCCTTCTTTATTTTTTGCAAAGAGACTCTTTCTGCATCCCGAACCTGTGACCTACAGGTTACTAGGGAGCAATTTTATCAGTTTGCCAATGCTTGCCCTCGAAGTATAGCAAAATAAAAGTAAGAATCACCCTGTTATTCTCTTTCTGCTAATACTTACATAGCATGTGTTTTCCAGGTAATTGCAGATGGTATTCAATCGAACAGTGAAGCAAATGTTCGTTTATGGTGTTGAGAGCGCTTCAGAGGGGATAACAGAGTAGTTCACTAGAACCTTTAACAGTCTTATGTCCTTACCCTTAAATATCCCTGGCACAACATATTATAAACGTTTGAAGGTAACCAAGACAACTATTCTTTTACCTTGAGATTTTGTGTCAGGATCATCAAGCACATGTTTTTATCATTCGATAAGAATCGAGAGACAACGCTGAAAATGTTGAAGGACATACTTAAAGTGAGACTTGCTTCACCAAAGACGCATCGAGGAGATTTTCTTGATCAAATCATTTATGATATGGATACAGAGAAGTTCCTGACATAGGATTGTTTTCCCCAACTCATCTTTGGGATTCTGCTTGGCGGCTTTGAGACTACAGCAACAACACTAACACTAGTTTTTAAGTTTCTTGCAGAACACCCTTTGGTGATAGAGGAGCGGACAGTGTGTGTTTTTCTGCATACTGTATCATCGAGTCTTCAACATTTAAAATGCCCACTTTCATTTTTCTGTTCTGATCATCTTAACAGGCTGAACATCAGGCGATTCTGAAAGGAAGAGAAAATTTGGACTCTCTACTCATATGGGAGGAGAACAAATCGATGACTTTTTTACTCATCATGTCAGTTCCACATTTTTTTCTCAAATGAGTTTTTTCTAATTAACTTAGAAATATTCATCAGATGATAATCTTGTTTTCTTGCTTTTATTGTTGTATGCACTCGCAGGTAATCAATGAAACACTCAGATTGTCAAATTTTCTAACAGGGTTATTGTGAAAAGTATTGAAAGACATCTGAGTCAAAGGTATATATGATTTCAAAAGCAGTGTATATTAGCAGTCGAATGTTTGCCTCGTAATAATGATTAATTGATTTTATACCACCCAGATTACACAATTCCAGCGGGTTGGACGATAATGGTTGTTATGTCTGCTACGCAACTAAATCCTGAAACATTCAAGGATCCACTTGCATTTAATCAATGGCAGTGGAAGGTAGATAATTAACAGGCTGAAACCTTAGAAAGAACAAAGAAACGATTGCCTTCATTATACACATTTATCGTCAGCTATTCAATTCTTTTCATCAAAGATCACAGCTAATGTTTAGTGGAGGATCAAGGCAGTGTGCAGGAGCAGAATATAGTAAACTATTCATGACTACCTTTCTTCATGTTCTGGTTACCAAATATAGGTAAAGTATCTAACGATGTGGACAGAAATACAAAATAATATACACATGCAGTTGGTGCACAAGTTTGCGGCAGGACTTTGATTGTCTTTTGGGTGGTGGTTTCTGCTATATACGTGGAGAAAAATCAAGGGGGTAGAATAATTCGAAATCCGATTTTAGGATTTAGAGGTGGTCTGCATATTCTGTTTTTAGCTAAAACATAATTGAAGAGGTTAATTTGTTCCACAAATACCGTAAAAACTACTTGAATAGCTCATCTGATGAAAAGGAAGTGATATTGCTAGTTTTCTGAGTCTTTTATTGAATATAAGGAGATGAATCCTTTGTATGGTTATATCGTATTTCATAGAACTTAAGGGGACTTAAATCCTTTGTAAAGTTGATTTTGTTTGTCAGTAGCCTTTTTTCTTGTTAAGTAATCTAATTGCCTAATTCTTGTACAGCATATGATATGAATCTTGTTTACAAGCAAAATCTTCAAGAAAATAATCCAGTAATGACGGTTTCTTTTTTTTTTTTTTTTTCTTTGTTTTGTAATGCTAAGGGCTAAATATTCAAACATATATATAAATATAACGAAACGAAAACCATCCAGTAGTTATTGCGTATCACTGACCTTTTGAATTCATGATACTACAGTCATTTTCAGAGTTAAGAGATAATGTGCAAATCCCAAATCGAATTACCAAACAAATAAATAAATAAATAAATGCCTCAAGAATGCAAAGTTCACAATAAGAAATTGAAAATTACTTAGTTAGATTGTCCAAAATAGACGGAATTTGTCATTTTATACGTATCAGAGAATAGGATGGTCCTTTTAATTTTCTGGAATTTAGACACAACAAATAGAACATGGCAACATATTCATATTCCCCAGTAAATTTCAGTTCAGCCAGAATAACTACTTCATTTGATCAATTCTATGATAGAATAGCTGGGAGTTGTTAGGATTTAGGTGATCTGTCAATCCTTCAAAATACTACACTTGTCACAGCACAAACTACCAGCTCTATTTACAATGTAACCTACCTTACTATATAAGGCGTTTTGTTCAACATCCCTGTATATATATATATATATATATATATATATATATATATATACGCACTCTTCTAGTTCCCCTTACAACAGCTCTTGCATGTATATATAACTAGGGGAGGGGAAGTCTCATAGGTCAAATTTGGTATCTCATATGTCAAAGCTGCGATTTCTTCTCCTAGTGATCTTGACATCTTCCTTAGGTAAAAGAATCACAACCATTTGACCTTATTCTCTAATAGAATAAGGATGTTGCCAACTTGCTATGCTTATAAAGAGATCAATAATCTTAAATGTTATGCTGCATTCTCTCCAGGCACTGAAGCTGCAATCTTTAAACTCCAAAACAAATGTAGGAAAACCATATGGCCAGGAACTCTTTCAGGAAAAGGACCTTTACTAATCAATGGTGGAACTCGGTTAAAACCAGGTCAATCAATAACTATCAGTGTACCTTACCAGTGGTCAGGCTGCTTCTGGGCTCGTACAGGCTGCAAGCTTGATCACTCTGGCAAGTGGCCTGAAAAATTGCAGAGGGGCTGGCAGTGTACCATCTGTCACACTAGCTGAATTCACCCTAGATGACCAAAACTTCTATGATGTTAACCTAGTTGATGGCTACAATATCCCTATTTCAATCTACCCCTACGGTGGCTCTGTGGACTGCAAGAAGGTTGAGTGCTTCTCTAACTTGAATTCAAGATGCCCTAAAGATCTACAAGTGATAAATAAAGGTGAGATTGTGGCATGCAAAAGTGCCTGCACAGCATATAATACTCCTAAATATTGCTGCAATGATGCTTATGGTACTCCCCAGACCTGCAAACCTACAGGTTTTTCCCAGATATTCAAGGCCACTTGCCCTTCATATTATAGTTATGCCCATGATGATGCAACGAGCACATTTACATGCAGCAAAGCTAATTATCTAATTAGATTTGGTTGAAGTTTTATGACAGTAGATTGTAGCATAGACATGATATGTGCATATTATATATGCTCTGTTTGAGAAAATAGCTATAAGAGAACCCTCCTATATGATTAATTTTAGAAGTGTACACTTCAAAGAAAGGCTTTGACATGAGATGAATCCTAATGAATTATTGAATGTGTAAATCTCCATAACTTTTCTAGTCATTCTTTGTTGACAACCTAAACAGACTGTTTAGCGCTGATGATGGATTACAGTAATCCCATCTCTTGTTGGCACCAAGTTACATGTAGAGATGTCTCTTAATAATAATAAGAGCTAATATTTAATGCTTGCCTCTTGTTTTCTTTTCTTTTGAGTTTGACTTCTCTTAATTCTATTCTACCATACAAACTTTTGTTAATAAAGAAGTGTGAACCATAAAACATGAACCAAATATCAACTATTCCAACAGTTCTGAGAAACACAGAGCAAAGTAATCGCAAAAGGAGTGCACTTCAAAATATTCTATGAATGCTGCACAAGACAAGGGACATTCTGAATTTTTATACAGCATATTTTTTGTCTATGTAGTAATGAAGAGAACCACTTTTGTTTTGGCTGCCAACCACAGCTAACCATTAATTATAACAAAATGAGCCAACTTTAGATTACAACAATGAAACTTCATGTATATCACAACATTTCAAGTTTGAGCTTTACAAGCTCCACATGCAAATTAGCCAGTACATCCTTGAGAAAGTGTGAAAAATCAATTACCTGCTATGCAAAACTCCAAAAGGTGCCATACAGTGATCTTCTGCCAGATGAAAAAAGTGCAAGCATGTTAAAGCATGCAAAAGCAGAAACTTCTATTTTAAAATTAAGAAACCATAGTGTTACTTAACATTTAAAACAGTAAGTTACCTATAAACAGCAGAAACAGGTGAGGTGCAGTATGAACGGACATTGATCCTATGATCTACTGCAACAACCTGAACTCTTTACACCTAATTCTGGCTCCTGTCCAGGGACAACAATCTTGGTTCCCTTGAGAAGTGAAGCATTCCCTCCAGATTCATGTTCCTCATTTGCAACAAGGGTTTTCTTGCTGACAACTCGATAAATCTCTGTCAGGACAGAAAGGAAAGCCGTTTCAACATTTGTGGCCTCAAGGGCAGATGTCTCCATAAAGAAGAGGTTTTCCTTTTGGGAAAATTCTTTCGCATCCTCAATTGGTACCGCTCGAAGGCTCCCCAGGTCACATTTGTTACCTACAAGCATGATGACAATGTTATTGTCAGCATGCTCCCGCAGTTCCTCTAACCACTTGGCAATATGATCAAATGACTGACGCTTGGTTATGTCATAGACCAACATTGCCCCCACTGCACCTCTGTAGTACGCACTTGTCACTGCCCGATACCTGAGATCACCAATACAATGTACACAATTAAGAAATGCATTCAATATCAGAACTTAAATGTAGAAGCAGAAGGAATGGCTGTTGACATCCTTTCCAATATACACAAGATAAATGTAGGCATATACATATACATACATGGCGATGGTGAAAAATTAGCAAACCAAGGAGAGTAAGCACCAAATGTCAAAATTATGATGTAACCTTTTTCTCTCCCACCCACAACCCTGACCAACTTAAGTAGTAAGGAATGAAAACTATCGTATCTTTACATATCAAAAACCATTTTCAACTAATCCTCATTGGTTTCGTTACATCTTCACTCCTGTCTTAATCCAAATCCACATGAGATTAAAATGTATATTTAATTAACTAAGAAGAAAATTAAAAGAAAAGGAAGTCAAATTGAAGTAGGAATGGGAAATCAATATGGAAGTAGGGTTTACATTTGACAGACTTATTGTGCCTACATATAAAGAACACATTGGCTTGGGATTATTGGGCTGCCACATGAGTTGTTTGCAGCAGTAGTGCCAAGGATGTCCTTTGGTTTGTTATCATAGTTGTAAAGTGCATAGCATGTGAATTTGCAAAGTGGTTATTAGTAGTTTTGTTGTGTGAGGATAAATTGTGAGTGTAATTGAAGAATTAATTAGCGGTTGTTTTTAATTAATTATAGTAGATTTAGTTAGTGGAGGAGGCATATGTTGAACCACGTTAAATTGTTTGCTTCTTCCAAATCAATTTTAGTGGTATTGTTATAACAACTCCAGTTTGAATTAGCTCTCATCTAGAGGTTTTCTCAATGCTTTCACAATAAAATAACAGCAAAAACTTCATTCAGGAGAGCGAATTCTAAAGTTGAGATTTTCTGGCATTTTTAGGTCCAAATATCATAAATAAATACTAATCAGTAGAATCATCAACACTCAGGCAATCCATCCAGCACAAAATGAACATAAAAACTGAACTTATGAATGCATTGTGTTTAATACTTCCTATGCCGAAAAGTAGCATCAGAACAATCTGGTTTCTTTCCCAACAAATAACAAAATGGTCATGTGAAACATTCCAAACATCCATATGCAACCCAAAGAGAAAAATTAAAAAGGAAAAAAGAATGCCTTTTCTCATCTTCATTCCATTCTTCAGTACATCTTAATTTCTAATATTCTTCCACCTCAGTTCCAACCTAAAGTCATTAAAATTCCAAAAGAATTCTGCAGTATCACAAAATAGTTTAACTTTGTTATCCAAGAATTCTTAAAAGGAATCAGGATGCACATACTCCACTAAAAAAGAGACAACTTGACATTGAAAAATCAAAACTCAAATATTACATCAATTTTCTTTAAGGGAAAAGCCACTATCTATCGAATTGAACTCTTGACCTTATGCACTGCAAGACATACACTCAACTACTAAGCTATTAGCCCAATTCCAGTCTTTCCCAACTAAACATGAAATAATAATATATAATGATCTACAAAAAATTGAATTCGACCATCCAATATAAAATAGACACTCCATCACTGAGCTATAATATTTTTCATGCAAAAATAAGAGAGAATTCAAAAGAAAGGACCTTTCTTTCTATTAGCCCAATTTCCAGTCTTTCTCGACTAACCATGAAATAATAATAACAATAATAATAATAATAATAATAGAATTAGATACATGAAAATAAGCATAAACACAGCTCAATATCGCAAAATCCAAAGAAAATAAAGAGAGGACCTTTCTTGACCGGCGGTGTCCCAAATCTGAGCCTTGACGGTTTTATGATCAATAAGAACGGTTTTAGTCTGGAACTCAACTCCGATCGTCGCTTTTGAATCCAAACTGAACTCATTCCTAGCGAATCGAGCCAATAGCTGCGATTTTCCCACAGCCGAGTCTCCGATCAGCACGATTTTAAACACGTAATCTATTTTCTGATTGAAATTCACTTGCAAATTCGACATATCACTCTCCTCTTTCAAAAAAAAAAAAATGAATTTATTTCCTTTTTAGAGTACTAAACCGAGAGAAAGACTGAAAAAAGGAAAGGAGAAATAGAGGGAGACAGCGACGCCTTGGGGTGGTCCCACGACCGAAAGGGGCGCATGATTGCTTATACTTTATTTCATAGGAAAGTACCAACATTTATGGGTTTATTTTAATATATATATATATATATATATATATTGATTGACATTAATTAACACATAAATTAATAAAAAATAATATATATATGTATATATATAAATTTTAAAATTATTTATAATAAATATTTATTATTTATTAAATTATAAATAAATAATTAGAAGTTATATAACATATCACATTATTTAATTGAAAAATTTTCAATCAGTTAAATAAAAAATACATTAAAAATTAAAATTATATATGAAAAAAAATCTAAAAATTAAAAAAACTTATTACTGTATTAGTTAAATGATTAAAATTTAAAATTAACTCAAATTTGATTAATTTAATAATTATTCATTTTGATATTTTCATATATTAAATATAATATAAAAATAAGATAAGTAATTTCTTAATTAACAATTTTATACACTACCGATTATATAACACGCTAATTAGTGATTAACTTATATTGAGTATTGATCAGTATAGTCTAATATAAAAATTTATAGATTTGTATGGACGCTTAAAAGAGTACTTCGAATATTGATTTATTAGTTACTATAACTTTTATTATTCTGTGTATTGGATCTAAAATTAGAATCTTGATAAATAAAAGGAAAGAAAAAACATTAACCATTTAGAGGTACAGGCTACATTTTAAAGGAGATTTATAATCTTATTATTTTATTAATGTTCTCAAAACATGTGTAATATTAAGTTAAAATTCATCGATATAGATTAATTATTGTAAATTTGAATAATGCTTTATCATTATGTCAAAAATGAATACTTTGAAGGAAAGAAAATGTTTTGGTATTAGTCTTACAACTAGGATTTTGAATAAGCTATTGAGATCATAGTTAAATAGTTTAAAGCTTGTTCAATATTACAGGAGATTAGAGTATGATCATTCCTTTTAAAAGTTTTGACATATACTAAAAATAATTTTCTTGGTACAGGAAAAAGAGAGAATAGAGTGTTGTTAGGTTTTCTACCAACTAGATGTGATGCTATTCCACCAAGAAGGTGAACCATGCTTGCATTTCCATGAACTTGTACTTTGTTTTCTTTTCATTGATTATTTTCTGAGAAGAGCCCACAAGTTATCTATCAATGGAATGTGAACATAATTTTTTCTCTGATATCCAATTCTTGGATCAATTCACAACTAAAACATTTAGGAGTTGCAGCACACTAAACTAATACATTTGCTAAGCAATCAATCTTTCCCTAAAATTCATCAATGAGACAGCTAAAAGTGGAAAAATGTAGCATCACCGAACTCCTACTCTCCTAGTATTCTACAATACATTAAAATCAAGTAGCTACTTATTCTTTTCAATCTTTCTCATCTTCCTAGCTGCCATATGCACACAAACAAATCAAGCAGACGCATCTGGATGTTTTTTCTGTTTATCTGAACAAATGCACTTCGATCTATTATTGGTGAGATTCTGCAAAAGAAGGAAGAAAATTAGGTAAGGGAAAGTCAATGTAGTTGGAAGTTCATGTGTTCTTGATTCAAGATTAATTAGTTTCCTTTATATATATACCTTGACCTGTTTTTGCAGGTCTTTAATGTACTCAACTGCCAAATCTAACATATCTGCTGTGTTTGTTTGCTGAAAACAAGAAAGACATTAAAATTTTTTAGAATATGATTACTAACTACCATGTGAATGACAGTCTAAGAGTGAAAAATTAATCTAGATACCAAAAATTTGAACTACCTTGTCCATGTTTGGAAAAAGATCTTGCAGTTTTTTCATTCTTTCGCTAATCCGTGTTCTTCTTACCTGCAACAGCCACATATCAAAAGGTTAATTTGTTGGTTTTGTAAATAAAAAGGGAAGATTATTGCTGGATGAGTGAAAGGATTAATTGGGATGTTACCCTCTCTGCTACGCTTCGCGGATGAGTAGCGCAGCCCCTTTTAGCTCGGATCTTACAAGGTACAGAACCTTGAAATTGCAAAAACTTCTCTATGGTTGCCATTTCTGCAGCTGTGTTAGGCAAGCTCAGGTGGTGAGTCAAACCACTTACACGGTTTCCAGAATTCCCATTCTGATAGAGCGATACAATACTGTTAGCATTTGTACAAAGAATTTAGCACAGTGAACAAAAGCTACATATATGTTCTGCAAATTTTACCTGATTGTCCACTATGTTTAAGCTAGAAAACACATTCCCATCATTATTTCTTAATCGTTTAAAATCATTTAATGAAGAATCCTCCCATGACTCATTTGCGAAGTTCATGTACTTTCTCTTGCCAATGTTGCCTTCAGGGTTTCCATCTCCAATTTCAGCAATCTGAGGCAAAAGTTCTTTCCCTGATGAGAAGTTCACATGATTACTTAACTGAGTAGTCGAAGAACTAGTTTCTCCATTCAAGCCATTGCAAGCCCGAAAACCATTCGCATCTTTTGTTACAGTGAAGCCTGTCAGCCATAGGGGATTATTCATCAATGAATCCGTTTTGGAGCAATGAACAAGATATGACTAATTAGTCCTAACAGTTGAACTACAGATTTCGAGGAAACACAATTATGATAACTATGGAAGCTAGAAAAACCCAATTTTTCATCCAGATCAAAAATTCAAAAACTCTTTAAACAGAAGACAACTGCAATGACTAATTTCATTCTGTGATTCTTAGCTAGACTCCATTTCTTTCACCGACAATTCGAGTAATTCAATGGGAAAAGACGAAAAAGGGGAAAATGCGAAAAGTCAACTTCCTTTGCATAAAGGCAAAAGCTTTAGAAATACCTTCAACTTTACGGATGAAAAAAGTCTAACAAAATAAGTTTGGTGCAACCAAGCCAATCCAGGAATAAGAATTCAATGTGTTTGGTTGCAGAGAAAGTGAAAAAAAAAAAAAAAATTCTAAAGAGCATTTTCCTTTATTCCAAGTTTAACCTTTGTTTTATATTTCTAGTTGACAAATCAAATGCCACTATACCAGACAGTCAAAAACTCAAGGGATTCCTAAACAAATACAAAACATTAAAGTTTCTCCTACGTTTCCTCATCTCTAGCCAAATTTAATGGAAATCAAACATGAACATGAGGTAGCATAAATAATATATATATATATATATATATACACATTTAAATATTATATAAATACAAGAAATAAGAAAATACCATTGTCAACGCTTAGGTTCGAAAAAAATACAGCTGGAGAGCTGTTTTGCCTAACAAGATTGGATCCGTTGATAGTACTCATCTTTGATGCCTGCGTGGAATTTTCCATTGCCATTAAGTTCATAACACCAAAAGTGGTGTCCAAAGAATTGCGAACGTTCACTGAGTTTCCATTATTATTAGCCAAATTATTGACTGATAAGCTTTGATAAACCACCCGTGAATCCTCCATTTCTTGCTTCATTCTTGGCTTCTCTCCGTAGTCTTCTAAATTTTGAGGATTGGAATCCCCTGAATCATTACATGATGACATGAATCTTGCCAATATGGTATCCATTTCGGGGCTGGAAGGCTGAAAATAACGATACTCTTCACCTTCAATGCCAGCACCACCAGAATGGCTGCTGGTACCATTGACAAGACTCTCAAGAAATGAGCTTGGTGCAGATCGGTAACTCATTAGGCCTGAATTGTGCTGGAGTTGTTCTTGATTGTAATGGTGGTGATTCAAATCCATGAATTCTTGATTCCTTCTCAATTCTCCGTCTTGGCATTTGAAACTAGGACTATATAAAAGACTCATTGTTTCTTCTTCTTGTGATGATGATCCCTGAAAACCACCAAGAATTCAATCTCATAGTGTTTTCTTTTATTGATAATTTAATGGCAAGAAGCAACACCTAAGCTGCTATAAGCAATTCCAAAATTGTGAATATTACCTTGATTTGGTTGAGCACTTGACCTCCAATCTTTGCTTAAACTTCAAAGCTGTTTGTTGCTTGTCTTCAATAGAACAATATAACCAACAAAGAATAAGTGTTTCTTCAAAGCAAATCCAACTGAAAATTCTGCAAAAGAACCACAAAAATCTTACTTATCAACAAGAACCCAAATCAAACAACTTGCAGTTACACTACTTTATGTTTGATCAAGGCTTGAACACGACAAAATAATTAGCACAAGAAAATATATTTAATATGAAAGACGTGAAAACATAAAAAATGCACCTAAATTTTTTTTGTTATAATGTACAAGAAAAGAAAAACTACTTTGCTTCTGCTTAGAATCTTTGTTGATTTATGTCTTTTTGCGTTGGAAATAGCTTCAAGACAAAAAAAAATCCACAAAAAAGAAAGAAAAAAGGCAAATACAAATGTATATAATACAAAGTCTTGCTCTTAACTGAAATTTAACACCATCCATCTATCTAAGCTATCAACAACAGAAGTACCTTATATGGCTATATGGGTCTCTGCCTTTACCACTCCTTTTTTCTGCAGAGCACTGAAATCCGGAAAAAACCAGAAAGAAATTAGAGAGAGAATGAGAGAAAGAGACGAGGCGTGTGTCCGTCTAAGAGCTGAACTATGTTGTTTTCGTCCCTCCCCATGTGTACATTTATGTACAATAGTTGTTACATAAACACCCTCAAAATTTGATAAATTGCAGATCGATGCCATTATGATGTAATGTGGTCCAAGACATCTAGTACAATTGCGTGTATTGACTAAATCACTCTAGGTGCGAGGGTGATTGGGATTTGGACTCAGATATTAAAACTCTGTGAAAGCAAAGATTAGTGTTACGTGATGAGTATATTCTTTTTATTATTGTCTTGAATTAGAATATATTAAGAGGATATAAGGAAATTATTTTTCATAAATTATTTAACTCAACACAAATAAATTTAGATTCATTTAAAGATGAACATATCGAGTAAAATGTAATAACTATTGACTATATTACTTAAGAAAAAAAATTTTGAATCATAGAGTTATCTTTTAGAATTAAAACAAAAATGACTTTGAAGATATATTTTACTACGTACATAAACAATTTAGTTGATATATGAATGTAATTTTAACAATTATTTACAACATAATCAACTAGGTTATTTTTTAAACTAATTTTTTATTTATAAAAATAAAATTGTAAAAAATACCATTTATTGATAGAAAAGTACCTTATAATTTTGTTAGCCACTTGTTAATTTTATGGATTAATTTTTCTGGGATTCTTGGGTCAAACGAATCCAGTACGACATGGAGAGTTATTATTCACTTGTTAATTAGTGATGATTGATTAGTAGTGTTGGTGTTTGTGATGTGGGGAGAAATTAATACTAAAAGTGGCGTATCAGATGGTATGGTTTGGTTTGGCTGCTCTTTTGGATAAAGGAAGAGGCAACTGTTCTTTTCAACTTTTAGGGTAGTACTATATATATATATATATATGTGAAAAAAGAAAATTTGGTAAGTACCGACTTCAATATTAACCTTATATGCACTTAAAGTTGTATTCCATCAAATATATTTTCGAACAATATTCTCATATATATATATATATATATATATATATATATATATATATATATATATATATATA
>CATIWR010600375.1:0-21375 GCA_949677035.1 Omphalea diandra
TAAAAATTTCATGTTTTTAACTTTGTCAAAATTAGAATATAAGGCCATCAAAATATAAGAAAACATAAAGACTGAGGTCATTTCAATTGGTTGTGAACCAGCCCTAATGAAGGAGCCATAACTCCTCACACATACAAAATCAAGTAAAACTGTTTCATATGCATTTATGTGGGATATAAAGCTACAACTTTCTTATTTTTTACTTTCTCTAGTTCCTCTTCAAGGGTTATGGAATCATGGGTGTTCTAATAGTAAAATCCAACACAATAAGCTCTTGTTCT
This sequence comes from Omphalea diandra, assembly GCA_949677035.1. Lineage (NCBI taxonomy): Eukaryota > Viridiplantae > Streptophyta > Magnoliopsida > Malpighiales > Euphorbiaceae > Omphalea > Omphalea diandra. Next base: position 282 of record CATIWR010600375.1, read on the forward strand.
CTTGAATTTCAACTTCCATCCAAGAGCTCTACCTTAATTGCTCCATAATTCTCACTAACCATGCATGATTAACATGTCATGAGAGGTTAATTTCATTTAAGAAGAAGATAAATTAATTTACCTATTGTCCCAGAATTAGAAAACCTTAGGACTCTTTCCTAGGCAACTCACACTTCTTCCTCTCATTCTTCTTCTTCTTCTTCTTCTTCTTCTTCTTCTTCTTCCTTTCTTTCTTTCTTCCTTAACTCTCTCTCTCTCTTCTACTATAATTCACATCTAGCCCCTTAATTCTAATCCTAAAGGGTCAAAATTTCCACTTGTAAGCTTATTGTAACAAGACAAAATCATGGTGTTGCATTCCTATTGGTTGGAAGTTTACATTCCTCTTTTAGTCCCTATTCTTCACTCTTTAAGCACTTTCATCCATCTCCTAATTCCTAGATGCTCCTTATACTTTAAAATAAGCTCTATAACACCATTAGTTATGATAATATAACATGTACACAATATAAGATAATTTTTCATGCAATCATACAAACATTACATAGATGTTCAAGTGTCTCAAATGCAATAGTGCAAGTGTCATCGTCGTGCTTATCTAATTCACATATTTAAATGACCATTTCTCCAATGAATATGTTAATGTGTGGTTTCAAATCATTTATGCAATGAATATGTTCATGTGATAATGCCAATGAATGTGGATGAAGATGTTACATTTCTTCCCCTCTTATAAAGAATTTCGTCCTTGAAATTCAATACCTGTAAACAAAAGTGGATATTATCGTTTCATGTTCTCTTCAGTCTCTCATGTAGCCTCTTCTTATGAGTGGTTTCTCCATAACACCTTAACAAAGGGATTTCTCGATTTCATAACTGTTTTGTCTTATAACCGATGATTTTCACTAGTTCTTTAATGTAACTTACATCATCTGCAATTGTTATCGCTAGATCCCTAAGTATATGTGTAGGATCAGACTGATACTTCCTGAGCATACTCACATGGAATATATCATGAATCTGAGCCATCTCTGGTGGTAGTGCTAGCTTATAAGCTAATGGATCGATTATGTCTAAGATCTCATATGGTCCTATGTATCGAGGACTCAATTTCCCCTTCTTGCCAAATTGAATTATTCCTTTCCATAGTGAAACTTGAAGGAACACTTTGTCTCCCACCTTGTATTCCATTTTTCTTTTGTGTTGGTCTGTATGTCTTATGCTGCTTTAAGTTTGTTTTTGATTACCTTCACCTTGTCTATAACATTTTGCACTAGTTCTGGCCCTTCTAAAACACGTATCCCTTCTTCATCCCAATAGATTGGACTTTGACATTTTCTTCTATATAGTGCTTTATATAGTGTCATCTGTATACTGCTATGATAATGGTTATTATAAGCAAATTCAATCAAGGCAATATATTCATCCCATGCACCTTTGAACTCTATCGCACAAGTTCGAAACATGTCTTTAAGTGTTTGAAATGTCCTTTCTAATTGCCCATCTATCTGAGGATGAAAAGAAGTACTGAAACTCAACTTGGTACCCAAAGCCTATTGCAAACTGACCTAAAATCGAGATGTAAATCTTGGATCTCTATCTGATACAATGGACACTAGAACGCCATGCAATTTGACAATTTCATCTCCATATTTCTTGGCTAAATGCTTAAGTGAACTACCCCATCGAATAGGCAAAAAGTGAACTGACTTAGTATATCAATGATCACCTATATAACATCATTCTTCTTCAAAGTATTCGGTAACCCATATAAAAAGTCCATGGTTATTCTTTTCCATTTCCATACTAGAATCGTCAATGGTTTCAATTTTTTAATTGGTGCTTGATGTTCCATTTTGATCTGCTGACAAGTCAAACATGTTGAAACATAGGCTGCTACATCTTTCTTCATTTTAGGCCATTAAAATGAGATCGCAGGGTATTGTACATTTTCGTCATTCCTGGATGCATGGCATATGGAACATTACGTGCGTCTTCTAGGATTTCTCTTTGTAAGTTGTCAATTTTAGGCACACAAATACGAGAACCCCACATTAAGGCATCATTTCAAATATCAAAATCACCATGTCTCCCCTATTTTACCATTTCAACCATTCTATGTAACTTTGGATCCTTGCCATGTGCTTTTTTAATTTGATCATGTAGCATTGGTCTCACTTGAAAAGTAGCAATCAATACCTTATTCTTTTGTATGTTTAGTTCCATATTCATAGCTCGTAATTGAACTAAATAAGACAATGAAAATACCTGTAAATGAGCTACACTATTTCTTAATTTCCTGCTCAAAGCATCAGCAACCACATTTGCCTTTCCTTGGTGATACTCAATGGTACAATCATAATCCTTTAGGAGTTCTAACCACCGCCTCTGTCTCATGGTTAATTCTTTTTAGCTCATCAAATACTTAAAGCTCTTGTGATCAATAAATATCTAAAAAGTTTCTCCAAACAAGTAGTATCTCCATCTTTTCAAAGCAAACACAATGACAGCAAGTTTTAGGTCATGTACTGGATAAGATAATTCATAAGGTTTCAGTTGTCTAGATGCATATGCAATTATCTTACCATGCTGCATTAGAACACATCCCAAACCTTGATGAGAGGCATCACTATATACTACAAATCCTCCATTACCAGTAGGAATGGCTAACACTGGAGCTGATATCAATCTATCTTTTAATTCATCAAAACTCTCATGACATGCTTTAGACCAGTGAAATGGTACATTTTTCTAAAGTAACTTAGTCAAAGAAGCAGCTATAAGTGCAAATCCCTTACCAAATAGACGGTAGGCTGCCTTCTTCAATGATGAGCCTCTTCCTTTTAGAGGCTTGAGATGTCTCCATGTTCTTAGCCCCATAGGCACCTAGGGTATATGCATATGTATCCAGGTGTATGGCTTTGGCATTTATTAAGTAGGTGAGGTCAAGGAAGTTTTGAGAAGAGAAGTTTCTTGGTGAGGAATTTTTCATTCTCCTCTTTAAGAGCTCCAACGAAGCGGTAGATTACAGTTACATGTGATGGAAGAAGGAATTGACTTTTTGGTTTAGTGCTTATGTAGATGAATTGATCCACAAGATACCGATCAGTCTGGATGGGTTTATTTTTGACAAGGTAGACAAGAAAGGCCAAATGCTTTTGAGACACTTTCTTGTTACCATCATCTCTAGCATGACAAAAAAGGTGATGATACGATGGAGTATCCAAAGGGGCAGGGTTTTTATATATTTGGCTAGGGAAGTTTTTAGGTTGTGTTTGGTTTTGATTGAAATTTCAGAACAAAACTTGAAATAGATTAAGTCAAGAGGAGAGATAATGACAAGGATATTTTCTTCGACTTTAAGGTTGAAAAAGGTGGATAATTGTTCAAAAGTAATAAAGTATGGATCCTCGAAAGCACAAAATGCTAACACATATTGTCCGACTCGTGATTCTACTTTGCGACTTAGTTGAACCGTGCATATGAATTTCATAATGACTTTTTCATAACCGGGTTCATCCCAAAAGATGAACTCATTCCAGCCTAAGTTCAATAGGAATGTACAAATTTTTGCATTGATTCTAATAGTCTTCTATAGAAATGTAGAAGGGATTTTATTGGGGATGATGATTTTTAAGGAGTTTGCTCTGAAATGCTCCTTCTCCTCCTTTGTGATGCCCTTCATTAGATGAAGTGCTAGAAGTTCAAATGGTTGAGCCACAACCTTGCCCTTTTCTACTTTGGAAATTTCCTTAGGGGCCATATCAGAAGGTAGAGAGAGTTTGAGAATTTAGAGAATAGATTTGGAGTAGGATGAAGTGATAAGAATCATTGCTTAGGGGGTTTATATAGCCATTGGAAGGGTGTGAAAAAGCTAGAAACAGATAGAATTGGAGTAATGAAGAGTTGGAAATGGTCGACAGTCAAATCACTTAATTATGTGTCAATTACTAGAATTCACGATCGCTAAATACATACTTGTAATCGCTAATTCTGAAAAATGTGAGTAACGAACAAAAAATCCTCTAGAATCAGTGCATCTAATAGTCATAATTTTGAAAATTTAATAGAATTCACAATGGAGAGTAAAAGTCGCGATCGCAAATTGACGTTTGTAAGCCGGGTGAGATGAACCTTTAATTTGCGACCGAGAGTCAAGGATAATGACTGCGAATTACAAGCAAGAAGGATAATGATGAAAAAGAAAGATTTGACAATTAAAGTGATGATCTACATTAATATATTGATGCTTAATTTATGAAATTTGTTATAGAAAAACACAATTACAATTAGAATTAAGACATCCAATGATTGATATCACATTCAACCAATACACATAGCAATCAAACTAAAGATCAAAATTTTCACTTTAGGGAGCTTCCATCATGCATTCCTAATTTTCTCTTAATGAAGTTTAACCTTTCTTCATTTAGAGGTTCAGTGAAAATATCCGCAAGTGGGTGAGTTGTGTCATAAATTCTAGCACAAGATTACCATTTTGGACATGATCTCTAAGAAAATGATGTCTAATATCCATATATTTGCTCCTAGAGTGTTGGATGGGATTCTTGGAGAGATTAATCGCACTAGTGTTGTCACATTTGATAGGAATGTGATCAACATCTTTGCCATAGTTCTTTAATTGTTGTTTCATTCATAACACTTGGGTGCAACAATAACCCGTCGTCACATACTCAGCTTTGATGGTGGATAAGACAATTGAAACTTGCTTTTTGCTAAACCAAGATACTAAACATTCTCCTAAAAATTGACAAGTTCCAGAAGTGCTCTTTCTATCTAATAGACTATCAGCGTAATCCGCATCCGAGTAACCTATGAGACTAAAAGATGACTCTCTAAGATACCATAGATTCAAGTGTAAGGTTCCATGCAAATATTTAAAAATCCTTTTAACAACATCTAAATGTGATTTCTTTGGACAAGACTGAAATCTAGCACACATACATACACTAAACATAATATCAGGTCTACAAGCAGTAAGATAAAGTAGAGAACCGATCATATGTAGATATCTCTTTTCATTAACTATCTTACCCGATTCATCTTTGTCTAGTTTGATGGTATCACTCATGGGTGTTTTTGCTACTTTGCATCCATCCATGCCAAACTTCTTAACTATATCCTTGGTGCATTTGGCTTGGTTGATGAAGATCCCTTCTTTCATTTGCTTGATTTGTAGATCAAGGAAAAACTTGGGCTCTCTCGTCATGCTCATCTCGAATTCCCTAGTCATATACTTAGAAAAATCTTCACAAAGAGATTCATTAGTAACACTAAAAAATATATCATGAACATAAATTTGTACTATAAGTTATCATGTTTGTGCCTTCGTACAAACAAGGTAGTGTCTACCTTTCCCTTTTCCAAATCATTTTTCAAAAGAAATGAACTAAGCCTTTCATACCAAGCTCATGGAGAATGTTTCAACTCATATAAGGCTCTATTCAATTTAAAAACATAATTTGGAAAACTATGAGACTCAAACCTAGGAGGTTGTTCAACATAAACTTCCTCCTCAATAATTCCAATTAAAAAAACACTTTTAACATCCATTTGAAAAAGTTTAAAATTCATATGACATGCATAGGCTAAAAGAATCCTAATGGCCTCTAACCTTACAATAGGGGCAAAAGTTTCATCATAGTCTATCCCTTCCTCTTGGTTGTAACCCTTAGCAACCAATCTAGCTTTATTCCTACTGATGAAACCTTGCTCATCTAACTTGTTTTTGAACACCCATTTGCAACCTATAATTAGGTGTTCCTTAGGCTTAGGAATAAGTTCCCATACCTTGTTTCTCTTAAATTGGTTGAGTTCCTCTTGCATAGCAATCACCCAACTTTCATCATCAAGAGCTTCATCAATTGATTTTGGCTCAAATTGAGAAACAAAGGCAAGGTTATTATCTAAAAGATTAAGTTGAGATCTAGTAAACCCTTTGAGGTATCACCAATAATTAAGTCTTTGGGGTGATGCTTGGAGAATCTCCAATTGGGTAAATCTTGACTTGGTAATGCTTATTGTTTATGTTATGGTTCCTCATCTACTCTTGATGATTCACCTTTATCTTTGTCTTCATCTTCCTTTCTTGTAGTGTGCTCCAACTCCAATTTTTCAAAGTCACCTATAAGATCATCAACAAAAGAGCCTTTCCCAAGATCATCTTTACTAGATTCATCAAAAACTACATTCATAGACTCCTTAACTACTTGTTAAAAACCCTATAGGTCATGCTAAAGGTGGAATAACCTAGGAAGATACCTTCATTGGTTTTAGAATCAAATTTCCCAAGGTTATTCTTAGTATTCAAAATATAACACTTGCATCCAAATACTCTAGGGTATGATACCTTGGGTATGATACCTTGGGTTTTTTACCATTCCATAGCTCATAAAATGTTTTATTAAGAATGGGTCTTTTAAAAACTCTATTTGCAATATAACACAAAGTATTAATGGTTTCAGCCCAAAAGTAATTTGGCAAAAAATATTCATTGAGCATAGTTATAGTCATTTCTACTAGTGTTCTATTTTTCCTCTCCACAACACCATTTTGTTGTGGTGTTCTAAGAGTTGAAAAGTTATGGAAAATTTCATTCTTCGAACAATAAGTTTCAAAAGACTCATTTTGAAATTCTTTTCAAAGGTCACTTCTTATAGAGGAAATGAAGTAACCCTTTTCATTTTGAATTCTTTTTGTAAAGCTTTTGAAAACATCAAATGTATCATTCTTATGAGCTAGAAAAGACATTTTTTTCCACCTAAACTAGCACTCCTAGTAGGTCTTATCAAGTCCATATGAATTAGTTGAAGAGGTTTAGATGTACTTACAACATTTTTAACTTTGAAGGAAGATTGATGTTACTTCCCCATTTGGCAAGGACCACATGTCTTGTCTTTTAAGAAACTTAGCATGGGAAGACCTTGCCCTAGCTTTCCTTTAGATAAGATTTGTAAGAGCTCTATGCTAGCATGTCCAAGCCTTTTATGCCATAGCCAAGCTTCACTACTAATAGAAATAAGACACTTGAAAGATTGATTAGCCAAATTGTCAAAGTTAATTAGATAGGTATTGCCTTTCCTTTCACCTTTGAAAATATCCTTTTTATCCACTAATGTGGTAACTCGACATTCTTTAGCGTCAAAGGTGACTTTATTATATTTGTCACATAATTGATTTATAATTAGCAAATTATGTTGCAAGCCATCAACTAAAAAAACATCATTAATTAAAGAGCAACCTTTCTTACCAATGGTTCCAATGCTAATTACCTTACCCTTGGCATTATTACCAAAAGTGACATTGCCACCTTCTTTTACTTTCAAGGCCATGAATAGATTCTTATTGCCCGTCATGTGCTTTGAGCAACCACTATCTACATGCCAATCATTTGATTCATTAGTGGCTGCCAAACATCCCTCATTAGGAGAGTCTTCTTGAGCCATGAGGCATATGTTGGCAATCTCTTCATCCTTACTTGAGCTATCATCCCAAGTGGCTTTGAAGCTTTTTCTCTTCTCTTTATCCCCTTTTTTCTTCTTCTTTAGCTTAGGACAATCATATTTGATGCGGCCTTGCTTGCCACACTCATAACAAGTGACTTTGGTTGATCTCTCTTTAGGATTAGGAGTAGCTCTCTTGAAGTTTCTTCTTTCCTTTCTTCTTCTAATGAGCTCCTTGGTCCTTCTAGAGAGCATTGCTAGTTTCTCTTCTTTCTTATCACTTTCTTCTTCACTTGAACTAAGCTCCACTTCCTTCTCCTTAGAAGTATACTTAAGTGTCGAGTTTTTATTTTCATATTTTTTCAGATTTTTCTCCTTGGCCCCTCATTTTCTTCATCTCCTTATATTTCTTTAAGGATAACTCATGAGTTAAGAGTTTGCCTACTAAGACATCTATTGGCACCTTCCCTATTTCTAGAATGGATTCTTAGATATTACATACTTTAGCACCAAACTTTTCAAGAGGCAAAGACTTTAAAATTTTAGAGTTTACCACATGATTTGTGAGAATCCTACCAAACTTCTTAATGTTGGTGATGATTGCTAAGAGTTTATTGGTCATGTCAGTGATGCTCTTATCCTCCTTCATCATGAACAACTCCTACTCTGTCACATACATCTCTAGCCGGCTGGATTTCACTAAGGTGGTGCCTTCGTGATAGTTCTCTAATGCTTTCCATATCCCATGGGCTATTTGGCAATGTTGTGCTCTTTCAATCTCTTCTCTTGAGAGAGAGCTTAGAAGAATTGTCATGGCTCTTTTATTTTTGCCATTTGATCTTTTATGTGTTTAACCCACTCTTCCTTAGGAATGAGTTCTTCACTCTCATCCACCACTTTGGTGGATGGCTTTCATTCTTTAACCATGACATCCCAAAGATCCACCACATCTGTATCAAGATAGATATCCATCTTATACTTTCAATGAGTATAGTCAGCTCCATCAAAGTAAGGCGTGAGGTGTGAGTGGATTCCTTCTTGTGCCATGATCTTTACTCACCCAATTAAGGTTTTTTAGTGACACTTGGCTCTGATACCACTTGTTGGCCTAGGGCACCAAGAATAGGGGTTGAATAGGTGTTTAATTTAAAAATTAAAAAGAGGTTAATGTGTTTAAGAAGATGAGTAGGAGAAGAAATAAATTGACACAAGTGTTTATAGTGGTTCAGGTGTTAACTAACCCTACGTCCACTCCTCAATTCTCTACAATTGGGTGTTTCACTCAACTCAATAGGTGTTTCTAAGCTCACACCAAACTTTTACAACTTGTGTTTTTTAGGCTCACAGAAAAACCTCTTATAAGTGTTTTCAAGGCTCACACTAAAACCTCTCACAAGTGTCTTTAAGGCTCATAATAAAACTTCTTACGATGGTGTCTATTGCTCATACCAAACAATCACTAAAGCATAAATGAGAATTGAAAGAATGAGTAGCACATTAGCAAGAGTATTGTTACAAATTAATGAATTCTCTTGCATTTACATATATTTGGTGGAGTATTTATTGCTAATATCCAACAAAGAGACGTTGGACTAAAACTATCAATAAATCTCTAAAATGTGCTAGGCAGATTCAACATGTTTGTCAGGCTGAAGTCACGATCGCTATCGCTTTTCGTGATCGCAAATTTCAAATTTCCATTGAGGAGCTAAAAATTTTAGGGAAAAACTGCATTTGTGTCTAACAGTTAGTCCACCTGTCAGCTTCCCATTGTTCATCTAGCAAAATATAGTTGTTGTATTCTATCCACTCTCAAAGGTCTCAGTCATGAGAAACCATGCCTTGGGTGTGACTGAGACCATGAATTCCTCTATTTAAAGAGGAAACTTTAACTCCTTGAGTTGCAACCACTACCATATTTTTGCCCTCATAATGAATGGACACCTGGGACACTCGATATGCTGTGGTTCTGGCTTTGGTTCCTTCCTTTGTCATTATGAAGTCGCGACGCAACTAAGACGCGACACTCACCGCAAATTCCTCTATGACTAAGGCTTGACAATCTTTGCATGGTTTGCGATAGTGAGATAGCCCGCAATTTCTTCTGTCCTAGCTCTATCCTTTCTTATGATTAATTTGTAGTCGTGATTTACCATACACACTGCAAATTCCAGTGATCTTTACAAGGTTGGAGATTTTGAACTCCATCCAATTTCCAATGAAAAATTCTAACTTATAATCTATAAAACAACACTGAATAAAAGTATTAGAATTGATCAATCTTTATTGTCAAGATCAAAAGAGGCTCATGACTTAGGTTAAATCAACTTAGTCCAATAATTATATGTCTAGTTTATTTAGAAAAAGGAATCAAGTCATTTGGATAATTATAATAAGAGTTATTATAGTTAGATGGTAGCAAGGTGAGGCTACCATATAAGAAAAATATGTATAAACACTAGGTCCACTTGCACAGAACATGACCATAATTGCATACCAAGCATTCATTCTCATTTTGACATACTTATAACCTTATATGTGTCAAATGTTAGGATTGAGGAAGCCCAAGAGACAGGACCAAACCTACCATAAAGGTTAGTTGCATCAAAAGGTGAGTAAAAGCCATAATTGGATTCTAATATGTATATGTGATGTTTTTATGATATAGTTATATTATATTACATGTATATGTGACTGAATTGTGGCATTTACATGTGAATACAAGTTAAGTGAGAAGTACATGATCCTAATGACTACTTGATATACCATTGTGAATGAACAATTGTACATGGAACTAAAAGGATGTTGTGACCAACTTGTCAAACACTTCCAAATCACTGAGAAAAAGGGACCAATATGTCCTATTGGCACATGCTATTAATAAAATGATTCACTTGTTATATGCTAGCCAGTAAAATCAATTCTCACTTAAATCACATGAATTCTCGAGAGCAGTGTTTGCCTTGTAAGGTCGCGACAAATCAATTTATTTTTGTATTTACATGGTAAATTCTTGTACTTATAATGTATCCTAATGATATTTGATTGTTGGTTGTGCCATAAGAATCTAATTATTATTTTTATTCATTAAGTCGTGACTCATCAAATTGCAATTATGTTTTTCAAATACTGAAGCATAGGGTTTGGACACTTTGGAACATAAAGTTTTTGCATATAAACACATGGAGCTTAGGTCGTTAGCTAAATTCCAACTCTCTCTCATTGTGTCATGTATATATACCTAGATAGGAATTAGTTTGTAGTCACTAGCCTTAAATATTAGTTAACATATATGTACATTAAATACATTTTAGATTGTGTATGCATGTTGAATCAACCTTTATGCATATGTATTTTTGGATATGAATGCCATGATTAGTAAATGAAAAATAGTTGTTAGTAAATGAAAATAGTTGTTATAGTTTTTGGTGTCAGAGTAGCGATAGGTTCGATAGGGACATACATATGAACATGACATTACTTTTACACTATTATGAAATATCATATGACATAGTCTTATATGTCTATAGGGCATTAGCAGAGGGTAGTCATGGTAGTACCCTTGACTCATTATGGATAAAGGAGTCAACCAATTTGCATTCCATAAAAGCATCATACCAACCATTAAAAGATTAACCTGCTTATAGAGTTAGATCTCCTACACATTCTCTTGCATAACACATATCTCATGGGCAACCACAATACAAAATTGGTGAACCAACAATGTAGGGTCTAGAAAATCAAAGATAAAGAAGGTATGACAAATTAAGAAAACATGATGTAGTTGACTTCAGTGGTATCGCAGATTCAGTAGTGGCAGAGACATGGTTAAAAAGAACATGAAGAATTTTAAATTTGATGAAATTCACATCAGAAGAAATGTTTGATTATGCAGTGTCGCTATTATATGGGGATGCATATGATTAGTGGGAAACCATTCCATGAAGTGATGTCCAGTCTCTAATACTTACATGGGATGATTTTCTTTATGAATTCAACAATAATTACATGCCAAAAGTGTACAAAGATGATAAAAGAAGGGAATTTTTGAATCTAAAATAGGGAGAGATGACTATAGCTGAGTATGGGGTAAATTTTAATCAATTATCTCATTATGTATCCTTCATGGTGGCCATTTGGTAAATTTTAATCAATTATCTCATTATGTATCCTTCATAGTGGCCATTTTTGAAGACAAATGTCAAAAGTTTGAAGAGGGACTGAGATATGAGATCAAAAGTAAGATCACAATAGTAGATACCAAGCTAAAAGCTGCTACAATCAAGGTGGAAAGATTATAAAAAGAAAGGATGGAGCAACGAGTAAAAATAGGGCCTATTAAGTTTATGAGAGATTTTTTAATAGAAAGAAAGGTAAACAAAAAAGATTATATACCATCACAGTTTAGTGCTAGAGATGTTTACTCTAGCTATAGAGGTAGGGGATTAGGCGTTTCATTATATGCAGGTAGAGGTCGCGGCCAAGTTATACAACAACGACCCTCATGTGTAGATCCCGACAGGCAACGTATAAGTGAATGTAGAAAACTATCTAGTGGGTGCTACTTTTATGGGTCTTTTGATCATATGCTTAGAGATTGTCTTGAAAGATCTAAAATGTTAGAAGGAGGTAGAGGCAAAAGCAAAGCTACATCAAAGTCCACAGTTGAAATTTCAAAAGCTAGTGGAGCGAGAGTATCATTTGGTAGGGGTAAAGGTAAAAGTAGAATAACTATAACTAGTCAAGGTATGAGCATATCAGAAGGTTAGAGTTCTATACCCCGACATAGGCCAAAGTATTTTCCATGACTAGGTAAGAAGCTGTTGCTACTCCAAAAGTTATCACATATTTAAAAGTTGATGAATTAATTGATCCTGGATCCACACAATCATTTATTTTATTGAACATGGCATCACAATTATGTAATAAACATCAACCTTTAGGTTTTAACCTATGTATTAATACTCTTTTGGGAGATATGATGATTATGGATAAGGTACATTATGATTATGTGATTTACATTGATGACATTGAGTTAAATGTTGATCTAGTACTGTTGCCACTTCGTGAATTTGATGTAATATTAGGTATGGATTGGTTGTCCAAATATCATGCAATAGTGAATTGTTTTACTAAGGAAGTTGTTTTGGAATCTTTAAATCAGATAAGGGTTGTGTTTTAGGGGGGAAAGGCAAAGTGTACATACATGTCCAGTGTTTGTTATTAAGGCTTTTCACATGATTAAAGGTGGTTGTGAGGCTTATTTGGCACATGTGGTAGATAAAACTTGAGAATATTCCAGTGATAAATGAGTTTCCAGATGTGTTTTCAACTAACTTACCTAGTTTGCCACCTGACAGGGAGATAGAATTCACAACTGAGTTAATCCTAAGAACAACATCGATATCCATTCCACCTTATAGGATGGCTCCAATTGAGTTGAAAGAATTGAAGAACTAATTGCAAGAACTACTTGAAAAGGGATTCATCAAACCTAGTGTGTCACCTTGAGGTGCTCAAATATTATATGTTAAAAAGAAAGATGGGATAATAAGGTTATGCATTGATTATAGGCAGTTCAATCGGGGTACTATAAAGAACAAATATTCTTTGCCAAAGATAGATGATTTGTTTGACAAGTTATAAGGAGCACAAGTGTTTTCTAAAATTGACTTATAATTAGGATATTATTAACTCAAAATTTCAAACCCAGATGTACCGAAAACTACTTTTCGATCTAGGTATGGGCATTATGAATTTTTGGTGATGCTATTTGGTTTGACTAATGCACCAACTACCTTTATGGCTCTTATCAACAAAGTGTTTCAAACTTACTTAGACAAATTTGTAATTGTGTTCATTGATGACATACTGGTGTATTCAAAGAGCAAAGAGGAGCATTAACAACATTTGAAGATTTTGTTGCAAATTTCAAAATAAAAATAGTTATTTGCTAAATTAAGTAAGTACGAGTTTTGGATTGACCATGTTGCATTTTTTGGACAAGTAGTTTTTGAAAATGGCATTGAGGTGGATCCAAACAAAATTGAAGTCATAGTAAAATGGGAAACCCCAAAGAGTGTTGCAAAAGTACGAAGTTTCTTAGGACTAACTGGGTATTATCGTAGATTTGTTAAGGGGTTTTCACTTATCACTATGCCTTTGACTAATTTACTTCGAAATATATAGCATTTCAGTGGTCTAAAGTATGTTAGGAGAGTTTTGATGAATTAGAAGATAGATTGACATTTGTTCTAGTGTTGGCCATTCTTACAAGTAATAGACGATTTGTAGTTTATAGTGATGTCTCCCATCAAGGTTTGGGATGTGTTTTAATGCAACATAGTAAGGTAATTGCATATCCATCTAGACAACTAAAACCTTGTGAATTATCTTACCTAATACATGACCTAGAACTTACTATCATTGTGTTTGGTTTGAAAATATGGAGACATTACTTATATGGAGAAACTTTTCAAATATTTACAGATCAAAGATCTTGAAGTATTTAATGAGCCAAAAAGAATTAAACATGAGATTGAGGCAATGGTTAGAACTACTAAAAGATTATGATTGCACCATTAAGTGTCACCCAGGGAAGGCAAATGTGGTTGCGAATGCTTTGAGCAAGAAATCAAAAAGCAGTGTAGCTTATTTATATGTATTTCCATTATCTTATTTAGTTTAGTTAAGAGCTATGAATGTGGAACTAAACATACAAAAGAATGGGTTTTGATTACTACTTTTCAAGTAAGACCAATGTTGCATGATTGAATTAAAGAAGCACATAATAAGGATCTAAAAGTTACAGAGAATGATTAAAATGGTAAAATAGGGGTGACATGTTGATTTTGATATTTGAAATGATGTCTTGATGTTAGGTTCTTGTATTTGTGTGCCTAATGTTGATAACTTGCAAAAAGAAATCTAAAAGAAGCACATAATGCTCCATATGTCATTCATCCAGGAATGACTAAAATGTATAATACCCTGCTATCTCATTTTTTATGGCCCAAAATGAAGAAAGATTTAGCATCATATGTCTCAACATGTTTGACTTGTCAGTAGATCAAAACAGAACATCAAACACTAGCTAAAAAATTAAAACCATTGATGATTTCGATATGAAAATGAAAAAGAATAAACATGGACTTTGTATATGGGTTATTGAGAACTTTGAAGAATAATGATATTATATGGGTAATCATTGATAGACTAACTAAGTTAGCTCATTTTTTGCCTATTCGATGGGGTAGTTCACTTAAGCACTTAGCTAAGAAACATATGGATGAAATTGTCACATTACATGGCATTTTAATGTCCATTATATCAGACAGAGATCCATGATTTACATCTCAATTTTGGGTCAGTTTGCAATAGACTTTGGGTACCAAGTTGAGTTTCAATACTGCTTTTCATCTTCAGATAGATGGATAATTAGAAAGGACAATTCAGACACTTAAAGATATGTTTTGATCTTGTATGATAGAATTTAAAGGTGTATGGGATGAATATATTACCTTGATTGAATTTGCTTATAGTAATCATTATCATAATAGTATACAGATGGCACCATATAAAGCACTATATGGAAGAAAATGTCGAAGTCCTATCTATTGGGTTGAAGAAGAGATGCATATTTTAGAAAGGCCAGAACTAGTGCAAGACACTGTGCATAAAGTAAAGGTAATCAAAAGCAAACTTAAAGCAACACAAGACAATCAAAAGAGCTATATAGACTAACACAGAAGAGAAATGGAATATGAGGTGGGAGATAAAGCGTTCCTTCAAATTTCGCCATGGAAAGGAATAACTTGATTTGGAAAGAAGGGGAAACTGAATCCTTAATGCATAGGGCCATATGAGATCCTAGAAAGAATTGGTCCATTAGCTTACAGGCTAGCACTACCACCATAGATGGCTCATATTCATGATGTATTTCATATGAGTATACTTAGAAAGTATCGACCTAATCCTACACATTTACTTAGGGATCCAGCTATAACAATTACAGGTGATGTAAGTTATATTGTAGAACTAATGAAAATCATTGATTGTAAGACAAAATAGTTACAAAATTAAGAAATCCCTTTAGTTAAGGTGTTACAGAGAAACCACTCAAAAGAAGAGGCTACATGGGAAACTGAAGAGAACATGAAATGACAAAATCCATATTTGTTTATAGGTATTGAATTTTGAAGGTGAAATTCTCTATAAGAAGGGAAGAAATGTAATATCCCTTCTAAATACCTGTAAATCAATTTTTCTGAATGTGTTGTGTGGAAAGAGATATACCTCTTTCATTATGACTAACCTTGAACCAGATGAAACTGTTTCACCTTTTAGTTTTGTTTGTCAACAATATGATGGCCATAGAATGGGAATTTAGTAATGTGCCAAAGTTAAAAGTTGTATATTTGTGTTTAATCTACATACATATAAAATAGTTTTGCCAAATATATCATGGTTGATGAGATATTACTCCTTTATTGTGACTAATTCTCAATGTGTTGAAAACCAGCTCACCCTGAGATTGACCATTTATTTTGGTGACCTTATAGGCTAAATTTGACAATCTGTAAAACATGATAAATGTTCCTATATGTGATATGTATCTACTAGTAAATCATTCTTGCATTTGTATCTCTACAATTTTAGATATACCTATGACTATAAGACCCATTCAAATTGTGACAATGAAATAGGGCATAATTCAAAAATTCACCACATTTTCTATATATCTTATATTGATCTAAAATTTGACTATGTTGTACCATTATATGTCTAGTTTATTTGAAAAAAGAATCAAGTCATTTATATAATTATAATAAGAGTTATTATAGTGAGACTGTAGCAAGGTTAGGCTGTCATATAAGAAAGATATGCATAAACACTACGTTCACTTGCATGGAACATAACCATAGTTACATACCAAGCATTCATACTTAATTTGACTTTCCTATAACCATGTATGTATCAAATGTTAGGATCTCAACACTTTGATGAAGCCCAAAAGAGAGGACCAAACCTACCATAAAGGTTAGTCGCATCAAAAGGTGAGTAAAAGCCATAATTGGATTCTAATGTGTTTGTGTGATGATTTTATGATATGTTTATGTTCTATTACATGTATATGTGATTGAATTGTGACATTTTACATGTGAATACAAGTCAAGTGAGAAGTATATGATCTTAATGATTCCTTGATATACCATTGTGAATGAACACTTACATATCGAACTAAAATGATGTTATGACTAGCTTGTCAAAAATTTGCAAATCACTTGGAACAAAGGACCAATATGTCCTATTGCTGCATGTTATTGATCACATTATTCACTTGTTATATGCTAGCCAACAAAATCAACTGTCATTTGAATCATAGGAGTTTCTGGGAAAAATGTTTGCCTTGCAAGGTCGCGATAAGATCAATCTATTACATTTCATTTGCTTAGTCAGTTTTTATACTTGTAATGTATCTTAATGATATTAATTATTGGTTGTGCCATAAGAATCTGATTATTATTTTTATTCATTGAGTCACGATTCAACAAATCATAATTATGTTTTTTAAATACTGAAGCGTAGGGTCTAGACACTTTAGAACATAATGTTTTGTATATAGATACATGGAGCTTAGGTCGTTGGTTGAATTCCAACTCTCTCTCTCTCCTTGTATCTTGTACATATACTTAGATAGGAATAGTTTATGGTCACTAGCCTTGAACATTAGTTAACATATATGTACATCAGATACATGTTAGATTGTGTATGTATGATGAATCAACCTTTATGCATATGTATTCTTAGACATGAATGCCATGATTAGTAAATTAAAATAATTGTTATACAAATGCACCAAAACATGCATCTAAGTCCATAATGAACTTAATCCCACATCACAAATCAATAAGCAAAACAAGATAAAAAAATATATGAACCATAAGCTTCAAAATAGGTAAACATGAATGCAAGACATTTGGAGGATGTTGAATGGCCTTAGACAAAACTCATTACAAAAGAGATCCTAAGGTTGATGAACCCTCACTCTCATTGCTCACAAAAGCTAAGCATCCATAGACACTACTAACCATCAATGAGGTTAGAATTCAACCCAAAGTGGGGGATTGAATGGCTAAAACACTATTTCCATGCTCTACGCATGAACACAAACACAAGAAGAGCCTTAAAGATCTTGGGAACCATAAGTTCCTCACTTGGTTACTACCCTAAAGTGATTAAAATAGAACCAAAATCATCATTAAACCAAAATACAAAAATATAAACATTAGCATATGGTAAGGCATGAAAACCATTTCAAATCCTATTAAAACTTTATTTTTGAAGTGAATAGGGATCCTTGGCTATTGGACCTACTTCTATTTTATAGTTGGAGCCATAAAAGACTATAAAAAGTAGCATGGAAAAGAAGAAATCTGAAAAAGAAGCGAAAAATTTTTGCATCCAAAAAAGTAAGGTTGTATAACTCACTGTGGAGCTGTATAACCCTATATGGTGAGCTATATAGCATATTCCAAGGCTATACAACCCTTAAATTATGAGATTTCTAAAAACAATGAAAAAGAAAGAAGGAGAAGAAAAAGGGGGATCAGGGGTTTCCTAGATGCCCTTAACTATTCTTTGCCTTCAAAGGCTCATTAGATGTCTAATATCCTCTAAAATGCTTAGGGAATGCATAATAATGAAGAGAAAAGGCCTTGTTCTACCTTGAAAATGATAAAGTAGAGTTGGGGTTTCTGAATTTTTAGACAAAGTATGGGTATGGAGAGATTTTAGTAAAGTTTTGTTAGGGTTGTCTAAGCCTCTCTCCCCTCTTCAAATGATACAGTATTTATAGATAATGGATGAGTGCACAGAGATAGAAATGATTCTAATTACATAATGTTTATATCTAATCATAGAGAGGAAGACAAATCTCCTAAAATTAAGGTTTACATGTACAACCCAGAATGGGTCATACATTCATTTGTCAGGGTTGTACGACCTTAGGGTTAAGGTGGGGGGACCATTTCTAGAAGGTTTCCCTGCTAAGGCTTAAGATAGGGTTGTACAACCTCATCTTATAGGTTGTACAACCATACTAAGTGGGTTTTATAACCTATTAATCTAGATAGGCAGATTAGGCTTTTGTTTTAGGCTTTCAATCTTAAGCTTGGTGTTGCGCTCTTCCAAAGTTTCCAAAGGCCTTATTTCTTTTCCTTTGACTTTTTCCCTTTATATTTTATGGAGTGTATTTAGTGATTTTCATCATTAGGCTTTGTATCCTAAGGCCTAGAATCTAATGCTTACATTGTCCTTATAGGTTTTTAATCCAACAGGCTGCCCATTTTTTCTTAGGTTGCCCTCTTAGATTTTCAACCTAATGAGCCATTTATTTTTCACTTTTTTTTCTTTTTCTTCTTCATTTTTTAAAATATGGTTATAAAAGAAATTAGGCTTATTAGAGATTCTCATTGTGGATGCGAGACGCTATTTCTCATATAATTTTAACTATCGCTTATTGAGACCTAATTTCACTAAAGTAGAGTGGGCTAGATGGTTATCCTATGTCTCAAATTTTGGCATCTAATGGACTTATACCTAGTAGAGATTGATTGGAGTTGCGCTAAAGACCTATGAAAGGTATGTGATCATTTTGACTCTAACATCGAGTACCTTTTATGATCCTGCTAAAGTTCATCAATAGTTTGGAGCTATATAAGATATAGTGGGCTTTCTTACTTCCTTTATAGAGGAATCCCTAGCTAATCGCTTCTTGGATAAGGTGGAGGCTACTTAGGCCGATGTTGCATCTATCACATCTTCCCTATTGAGGCATCTACCTCTAATGATGTTGATTTTGAGGATTATATGCATGATAATTAGAGATGTAGGGTTTTTACAAACTCAAAACATTCAAACCTTAATGTGCTCATAGAGAAAAACATTTTATAGTTCACTTAGATCAAAGAAATATTTGACAAAAGTTGATTACGTTATGAAAATGCATTCATGTTTAGTGCTATACTTGTCATGAATCATTACAATTTGCATATTATATGTTAATTAAATATATGTTCACTGCTTTTAATAATGGTGCATCAAATCATCTTGTTCTCTCATTCAATGCCTTCAATATGCTCTTTTTTTATTTTATTTTATCTTTTATCCCTTTGTCATTGTCATCTTTGATACACTTGGTTATCCTGCTATCACCTTCCTTAGTAGTCATTCTCATTCTCTTGCTTTTTGCCTTTTTTTATTTTATGTTCTAATTTTTGCCTAAGCCACCCTCTCAGGTTTTTGACTTAACATGCTTTTTTTTTTTTTTCTTTTCTTCTTTTTATGCCCTAATTTTTGTCTAAGCCATACTTTTAGGTTTTCAACTTAGCATGCTTATTTATTTTTTCCACTCCTTCACACAAAATACTTTTACATCCTATCTAGAGAATTCATTCCCATACATTTCTGATAGCTTCATAGAACCACTTGAGTATAACTATTTGACCAGATAGAGAATTTTCTAATTGGACTTAACTTTCCCCCTTGGATCTTGAGCTTGTGGCCACATTGCTTTTAGTCCCAAATGACCAACCTTTATCATGCTTGTCTTAACCTTTTTATTGATGGTGTTCACCATCCTTGCTTGGTATAAACTGAATGTGATAAAGGGATTTTAGTCTTTTTTTCATAAAATAGGGCTAAATGATCATATTAAATCTTGACCCGCTGATATTCAAGAATCTTTGTCTCAACTAAATCCTGAAGATATTTCATTTCCATTTCTATAGGCAACATCACTTTTATTCAATACACCAGAGAGTAAGGTGTCATTCTTGTTGACACTCTGGTAGTAGTTTGGTACCCCTACAGGGCAAAAAGTAACTTTTTAGACTAGTCTTTATAAGTCTTAACCATTTTAGCCAAGATGTTCTTAATGTAACGACCGTATTCATATTTGCTTTGATACCAATAAATGTAACGACGAATTATGTTTACAAATCATGTTGCTCTGATACTATTTTTTTTTTCTACCACAAAACTCATACTATTCATATCCATAATCAAATATCATCAAGATACATTGCAAGTATAATAATTGACTATGCAAGTGCAAATGCAATAGCTTTGTTTTTATTGTGACTGAGCGAGGCAAACATTGCTCTGCTCCCGGGATATTCATGTGATTCATGTAACATATGATTTGGGACCTATTGGTCCATCTTCCTGTAATTTGCAAGTGATTGACAAGTCGGTCACAACGCCCCTTTTAGTTCCATATGCAAGTGCTTATTCACAAATTATATGCCAAGTAATCGTTAAAAGCATTTGATTCTCACTTGGCCTGTATTCCCATGTAACATGTAACAATTCATACATATGTAATAGAACATAATCATATCATACAACTATCACATACACCTATTGAATCTAATTATTGTTTCTACTCACACACATTGAATCCAATTATTGTTTCTACTCACCTTGTTATGTGACCAACCTTTATGGTAGGTTTGGTTCTCTCTCTAGGACTTCCTCAAAGTGTTGAGATCCTAGAATTTGATACATACATGGTTACAAGTATGCCAAAATGATTATGAATGCTTGGTGCATGATCCATGCAAGTGGAC
>CATIWR010600377.1:0-11200 GCA_949677035.1 Omphalea diandra
AATAATATAATAAAATTATATTTATTTTAATATATATAAGTTTTTAAATATATATATATATATATATATATATATATATATATATATATATATATATATATATATATATATATATTTTGTCAATAGACTTTGAATAAATCGTAGAAAGTAATTTTAGGTAAATTTTCAAGTGTGCATAGAAAGATTTGATTCTACGAAAAAGTAAATATAATGGATTGATTTGAGTTAATGGACGCTATAAATGATGCAACATAAAATAAATGTAACCCTTTTTAATTCTCTACTAAAAAGAGATGAAAATTTTTAATATTTGAATCAAATTTAAATAAAAAAAATTGAACTAAAGTCAAAGGAGATTTAAAATTATTTCAATCTTATTTGCTGGTCAATCTAATTAATCTTATTTAAATCATTAAATATTTAAAGTTTATTAAAAATAAAAATAAATATTTTTACTTTAAAGTAAATTCCACATCCAAAAATAACTTATTTTTTTTAGACACCTTAATTCAATAATTCAATTCAATTTGCCTGCAACTTAAAAAATATATAAATTCACTAAAAAAAGGTGATTCAAAATTAATTTAACTCACTGACTCATTCCATTTGCTATTTTTATTGATAGCAGTTGAATTTAACAATGTATCACTCTCATTTTTCTTGTTCTATTTAATCCTAATTTTTTTTTATTTTATAAAAATTATAATAATGATATTATGATAACATCATATACTTGAATCAACTTGTAAATTCATTGTCAATTACAAGAATTAGTCAGAATCCAAACCAATTTCAAAATAATTGCAATTATTCAATTAATTTAATTTGACTTTTTTTGTATATCAAGTAATTTTCATTAGGTACGTACAGATATAACTGACTTGGTAAAATATATCTTTTAATCTTTTAAAAAACTTATATACAAATTCCATGTCTTAATTTTTTTTTTCCAAAAGATCATTTCTATCAGAAACTGAACTTAAATTTACCAGACAAGCTTTATTTTTTTAAAATAAGGTCCATAATCTAATTTTTGTTTGAAACTCGTGCGTGTGTCTATATACACAAGTGGGTCACATCTATATTTATTGGAAAATCAAAGAATAATATATGTACAATAAATAAAATTCTAGATTGGTAATTTTGTTAGCTACGAACGTACATAATATGGTCAAGTAATTGATGGAAGGTTTCTGTTTTATAAAAGGTATAAAACTCAAATTTTTACTGCAAAATTCTTGAAGAATTATTGAATTTAACATTTTATGAACTTAGAAAAGAAAAGACAAAAATATACAAATCTATAAAAACAAATACAAATTTATAAAATTGTTAGTGAAATTATAATATATTAATAAATAATATTAAATGGCCTAAATTATAGAATAAAATATGCTAGGTTGAGGAATGAATATCTCAATTTCTTTAAAGCTATTCAAGTCATCTACCGTAGGTAAGCCTATAAATTGGTATAATAAATATTCTCTTTATTGAATTATCCCCCTCAAGTTACAATAGCCTAATGCTTTCATTTTATAACTCTTGCCTAACTTAGACTACTGGATGAACCCAAAGATCCATAAAAGAGACACTCGATGTTTTACTGTAGTTTTTATTTTTAAACATAATATATTTATAATTACACCAAATACATTAAATGTAGTTTGAAAAATTGTGATTTTCATTTACATAAATACTAACTGGCACATTGATAGCATTGACTTTGATATAATAATAATATGCACACTCTGTATAGTGGCTATATTATACACATTTTAAAATGTGTTTAATTAAATTGCTATAAAATTAAATAGATTGCTCTAATATATATTTTACAAATCGATTTCATAAAGAAGTGATAATAATCCCTATATAGGAGAAGCCATATTACTAAAAGCTCTCATTAAACTTAAAAAGAATAGATAAAAATATACAAATCTATAAAGAAAAATACAATTTTGTATTTATGGTTGGTGAAATAATAATTGATTAATAAAAATATTAAATGGCTTGAATTATAGCACGAAATATGTTAGATAAGGCACGAATGTCACAATCTCTTTAAACATAATAAAGTCCTCTGCAATAGATAAGCCAATAAATTGTGCACTAAATCTTCTCTTTGTGACTTATTCTCTTAAATTTATAACAACCCAATAGTTTCGTTTTACAAATTCTTTACTATCTTTACACTACTGGTTGAACCCAAAGATCCATAAAAGATATACTCAATTTTTGCTTAAAACTCTTGTAATTTTTATTTTTTAAAATAATATATTTATATTCATACTAAAGATATTAAATGTAGTTTGAAAAAATGGTGATTTTCATTTACATAAACACTATCTAGCATATTGATAGCGCTGAATTTGATATACTAATATGCACACTTTGTAGTGGCTATATCAAATTATAACTTGATACACATTTTAAAATGTGTTTGATTAAATTGCTATAAAATTAAATTGATTGCTCTAATAAATATTTTACAAATCAATTTCATAAAGAAAAGATAACAAAACTCAGATACGAAAAGTTATACTTTTATAAACGAAAAATAAAAAACTCTCATTAAACTTAGAAAAGAATAAACAAAAATCTACAAATTTACAAAAACAAATGCAAATTTGTATATATTGTTGGTAAAATCATAATAGAATAATAAATAATCTTAAATTGCCTGAATTATAGCATGAAAGATGTTTGCTGAGGCACAAATATATTGATCTCTTTAAAGATATTCAAATATTATACCATATGTAAGCCTATAAATTAGTGCAGTAAATCTTTTCTTTTTTGACTTATCTCATCAAGTTATAATAACCCCATAGTTTCATTTTATAATTCTTTCCTAACTCTACATTAGTAGTTGAACCCAAAGATCCATAAAAGAGACACTCAATTTTTTACTTTAAACTCTTGCAATTTTTATTTTTAAGAATACTATATTTATATTTACACTAAATATATTAAATGTAATTTGAAAAATGGTGATTTTTCATTTACATAAAGACTAACTAGCATATTGATAGCATTGAATTCGATATAATAATACACATACTCTATAGTGGCTAGATCAAATCATAAATTGCTATAAAAATTAAATCAATTGCTCTAATAAATATTTTACAAATCAATTTAACAAAGAAGTAATAATAATACTCATATAGCAGAAGTCTTAATAATAATACTCATATAGCAGAAGTCTACTTTTATAAAGAAATAGCTAAAAACTCTTATTAGACTTAGAAAAGAATAGACAAGAATATACAAATCTACAAAAAAAAAAAAAATACAAATTTGTATCTACTATTTGATGAAATCATAATAAATCAATAAATAATATTAAATGGCTTGAATTATAGCACAAAATATGTTATCTGAGGCATAAATATCTTGATCTCTTTAAAGATATTTAAGTCTTCTACCATAGGTAACTCTGTAAATTGGTGCACCAAATCTTCTCTTTATTGACTTATCCCTTTCAAATTACAACAACCTAATAGTTTCGTTTTACAATTCATGGCAAACTCTACACTAGTGGTTGAACCCAAAGATCTTAAAAGAGACCCTCAATTGTTTACTTCAAGCTCTTGTAGTTTTTATTTTTGAAATAAAATATTTATATTTATACTCAATATATTAAATTTAGTTTAAAAAATGGTGATTTTCATTCATATAAACACTAACTAGCATAATGATAACATTGAATTTGATATAACAATATGCACACTCTGTATAGTGGCTATATCAAATCATAACTTGATACTCATTTTGAAAAGTGTCTAATTAAATTGCTATTAAAATTAAATCCATTTGTTCTAATAAATATTTTACAAGTCAATTTCATAAAGAAGTGATAATAATCCTCATATAAGATAAGTCATACTTTTTTAAAGGAATAACTAAAAACTCTCATTAAACTTAGAAAAGAATAGACAAAACTATACAAATCTACAAAATCAAACATAAATTTTTATCTACTATTAGATAAAATCATAATAGATTAGTAAATAATTTTGAAAGACTTGAATTATAGCACAAAATGTGTTAGCTGAGGCACAAATATCTGGATCTCTTAAAAGATATTCAAGACCTCTACCATAGGAAAGTCAATAAATCAGTGCAATAAATCTTCTATTTGTTGACTTCTCCCCTTCAACTTACAACAGCCTGAACATTCCGTTTTACAATTCTTACCTAACTCTACACTAGTGGTTGAACCCAAACATTCAAAAATGAGATACTTAACTTTATACTTAAAACTCTTGCAATTTTTATTTTTAAAAATAATATATTTATATTTACACGGAATATATTAAATGTAGTTTGAAAAAATGGTGATTTTCATTTACATAAACACCAGCTAAAAAATTGATAGCATTATATTTGATATAATAATACACGCACTCTATATAGTGGCTATATCAAATCATAACTTGATGCACATTTAAAATGTATACGATTAAATCACTGTAGAATTAAATTGATTGTTCTATGAAATATTTCACACATCAATTTTATAATGAAGTTATAATAATCCTTGTATAGGGGAAGTCATACTTTTATAAAGGAAAAGCTAGAAACTATCATCAGACATAGAAAATAATAGACAAAAATATGCAAATATAGAAAAATAAATGCATATTCGTATCGATTGTTAATGAAAATGAAAATCGAATAGATTAATAAATACTATTAAATGGCTTGAAATATTGCACAATATATGTAAGCTAAGGCACAAATATCTCGATCACTTTAACGATATTCAAGTCTTCTACCGTACGTAAGCCTATAAATTGGTGCCATAAATTTTCTTTTTGTTGAGTTATCCCCTTCAAGTTACTGTTGCCCAGTAGTTTCATTTTAAAATTCTTGGCAAACTTTGCACTGGTGGTTGAACCCAAAGACCTTAAAAGGGACACTCAATTGTTTACTTTAAACTCTTGTTGTTTTTATTTCTAAAAATAATATATTTATACTTATATTTATATTTATATTCATATTCATATTTATATTAAATATATAAAAATGTAGTTTAAAATATGGTGATTTTCATTTACATAAACGCTAACTAGCTTAATGGTAAAATTGAATTTGAGATAATGATACACACATTTTATATAGTGGCTATGTCAAATCATAACTTGATATAGTTTGAAACGTATCTAATTAAATTGGTATTAAAATTAAATCGATTGTTATAACAAATATTTTACAAATCAATTTCATAAAGAAATTAAAATATTCCTCGTATAGGAGAAGTCATGCTTTTACAAATGAATAACTAAAAGCTCTTATTAGATTTAGAAAATATTATATATAAAAAAAATACAAATCTATTAAAACAAATACAAATTTGTATCGTCGTTGGAGAAATCATAAAAGATCAATAAATAATATTATTCAGGTTAAATTATAGCACGAGATATGATAGGTTGAGGCACAAATATCTCAATGTCTTTAAAGATATTCATATCCTCTATCATACGTAAGCCTATAAATTGGTGCAATAAATCCTCTCATTGTTGACTTATCACCTTCAAGTTATAACAACCCAATAGTTTCGCTTTGCAATTCTTCCCTAACCCTACACTGGTGGTTGAACACAAAAAAACACTTGCATTTTTTATTTTGAAAATAATATATTTATATTTACAATAAATATATTAGTTGTAATTTGAAAAATGGCAATTTTCATTTACATAAACACTAACTAGCATATTGATAGCATTAAATTAGATATAATAATACACAAACTCTATTAGTGTCTAGATCACATGATGCACATTTTGAAATATGTCTAATTAAATTGCTATAAAATTGAATTGATTGCTCTAATAAATATTTTACATATCAATTTCATAAGGAAATAATAATAATCCTCACGTAGAAGAAGTCATACTTTTCTAAAGGAAAAACTAAAAACTCTCATAAGAATTAAAAAAGAATAGATAAAAATATACAAATCTATAAAATCTATAAAAACAAATGCAAATTTGTATCTATTGTTTGGTGAAATCATAACTGATTAATAAATACTGTTAAATGGCTTGATTATAACACAAAATATGTTAGTCGAGGCATAAATATCTCGATCTCTTTAAAGATATTCAAGCCTTCTGCCATAGGTAAGTCTATAAATCGATGGAAAAAATCTCCTCTTTGTTGACATATCCCTTTCAAGTTACAATAGCCCAATCATTTCGTTTTACAATTCTACACTAGTGGTTGAACCCAAAGATCCATAAATGATTCACTCAATTTTATATTTTAATCTCTTGAAGTTTTTATTTTTAAAAATAATATATTTATATTTACACTAAATATATTAAATGTAGTTTGAGAAAAAGGTTATTTTCATTTGCATAAACACCAACTAAAATATTGATAGCATTGAATTTGATATAATAATACACAAATCCTATAACTTGTTACACATTTTAAAATGTTTTCTAATTAAATTGCTATAAAATTAAATCAATCGATCTAAGAAATATTTCGGAAATCAATTTCATAAAGAATTGATAATAATCCTCATTTGGGAGAAGCCATGCTTTTATAAAGGAATAACTAAAAGCTCTCGTTAGACAAAGAAAAGAATTGACAAAAATATATAAATCCAGAAAAACAAATACAAATTTGTAGATATTGTTGATGAAATCCTAATAGATTAATAAATAATATTAAATGGCTAAATCATTGCACGATATATGTTAGTTAAAGCATGGTTATGTTGATCGCTTTAAATATATTCGAGTCCTCTACCGTATGTAAGCCTATAAATTGGTGCAATAAATCTTCCCTTCGTTGACTTATCCCCTTCAACTTACAACAACCCAATAGATTTGTTTTACAGTTCTTGGCAAACTCTACCCTAGTTGTTGAACCCAAAGATCATTAAAGAGACACTTAATTATTTATTTTAAGCGCTTGTAGTTTTTATTTTTGAAATAATTTATTTATGTTTGTGGTAAATGTATTAAATGTAGTATTTAAGATGGTGATTTTCATCTACATGAACACTAATTAGCATAATGTTAACATTGAATTTAATAGAATAATACAACACACTCTGTGTAGTGGCTATATCAAATCATAACTTAATACACATTTTGAAATGTGCATAATTAAATTGCTATAAAAATTAAATCGATGCTCTAATAAATATTTTACAAATCAATTTTATAAAGATATGATAATCATTCTCATATAGGAGAAGCCATACTTTTATGAATGAATAGCTAAAAACTCTCATTCGACTTAGAAAAGAATAGACAAAAATATACAAAACTATAAAAACAAATACAAATTTGCATCTATTGTTGGAGAAATCATAATAGATCAATAAATAATATTATGTGGCTTAAATTATTGAACGAGATATGTTAGGCTGAGGCATGAATATGTCAATCGCTTAAGAGATATTCGAGTACTCTACCATAGGTAAGCCTATAAATTGGGGCAACAAATCTTCACTTTGTTGGCTTATCCCCTTCAAGTTATAACAACCCAATAGTTTTGTTTTCCAATTCTTGCCTAACCCTACAATGATGGTTGAACCCAAATATCTATAAAAGAGGCACTAAGTTGTTTATTTTAAACTCTTGTATTTTTTAAAATATTATATTTATATTTGCACTAAATATATTAAATGTAATTTAAAATCCATGATTTCATCTACATAAACACTAACTAGCATATTGATAGCATTGAATTAAATATAATAATACACACACTCTATATTGTGGCTATATCAAATCATTACTTGATGCACATTTTGAAATATGTCTAATAAAATTGCTATAAAAAAAATTAAATCAATTGTTCTAATAAAAGTTTTACAAATCAATTTCATAAGGAAGTGATAATAATCCTCGTATGGGATAAGTCATACTTTTATAAAAGAATAATAAATAAAAAAAAAACTCTCATTAGACTTAGAAAGGAATAGATAAAAATGTACAAATCTATAAAAACAAATAAAAATTTGTACCTATTATTTGGTGAAATCATAATCAATTAATAAATAATATTAAATGGCTTAAATTATAGTACAAAATATGTTGATTGAGGCACAAAGATCTTGGTCTCTATAAACATATTGAAGTCATTTGCATAAGAAAGTTTACAAATCAATGCAACAAATCTTCTCTTTGTTGACTTATCCCCTTCAAGTTACAG
This sequence comes from Omphalea diandra, assembly GCA_949677035.1. NCBI lineage: Eukaryota > Viridiplantae > Streptophyta > Magnoliopsida > Malpighiales > Euphorbiaceae > Omphalea > Omphalea diandra. The sequence continues at coordinate 8,185 of CATIWR010600377.1, forward strand.
TAGCCCAATCATTTCGTTTTACAATTCTTTCCTAACTCAACACTAACAGTTCAACCCAAAGATCCATAAAATGAAGAATAATCCTCATATAGGATAAGTCATACTTTTATAAAGGAAAAACAAAAAAAAATCTAATTAGACTTAAAAAAAGAATAGATAAAAATGTACAAATCCATAAAAACAAATAAAAATTTGTATTTATTATTTGGTCAAATCATAATTGATTAATAAATAATATTAAATAGCTTGAATTATAACACAAAATATGTTAGTTGAGGTGCAAATATCTCTATCTCTTAAAACATATTCAAGTTATCTACCATAGGTAAGTCTATAAATCGATGCAACAAATCTTCTCTTTGTTTACTTATCCCCTTCAAGTTACAACAACCCAATCATTTCATTTTGCAATTCTTGTCTGACTCTATAGTAGTGGTTGAACCCAAAGATCTACAAATGAGACACTCGATTTTATACTTCAAACTCTCATAGTTGTTATTTTTAAAAGTAATATATTTATATTTACATTAAATATATTAAATGTAGTTTGTAAAAATGGTGATTTTCATTTACATAAACACTAACTAGAATATTGATATCATTAAATTTGATATAATAATATACATACTCTATTTAATGGCTATAGCAAATCATAACTTGATGCATATTTAAAATATATATGATTAAATAGATTAGATCAATTGCTCTATGAAATATTTCCCAAATAAATTTTGTAAAGAAGTTATAATAATCCTCATATAGGAGAAGTCACACTTTTATAAAGAAATAACTAAAAACTCTCATTAGACATAGAAAAAATAGATAAAAAAATATGCAAATCTAGAAAAATAACTACAAATTTGCATTTATTGTTGATGAAAGCATAATAGATTAATAAATAATATTAAATGGCCTAAAATTATTGCACTATATATGTTAGCTAAGACACATATATCTTGATCACTTTAAAGATATTCAAGTGCTCTACCATAGAAAAGCCTATAAATTGGTGCCATAAATCTTTTCTTTGTTGACTTATCCCCTTTTATGTTGTTATTGCCAATAATTTTGTTTTACAATTCTTGGCAAACTCTACACTAATGGTTGAACCCAAGATCTTAAAAGAGATGGTCAATTGTTTACTTTAAACCCTTACAATTTTTATTTTTTAAAATAATATATTTAAATTTATACTAAATATATAATAAATAGTTTAAATATAGTGATTTTCATTTACATAAACACTAACTAGCTTAATGATAGTGTTGAATTTGTTATAATAATACACACACTCTGTGTAGTGGTTATATCAAATCATAACTTGGTACACATTTTAAAACATGCCTAATTAAATTGCTATAAAAATTAAATCGATTGCTCCAATAAATAATTTACAAATCAATTTCATAAAGGAGTGAAAATAATCCTCATATAGGAGAAGTCATACTTTTATAATGGAATAACTAAAAACTCCCATTAGGCTTTGAAAGGAATAGACAAAAATATACAATATATAAAAGCAATACAAATTGGTATCTATTATTGGAGAAATCATAATAGATCAATAAATAATATTTTGTAGCTTAAATTATAGCATAAAATATGTTAGGCTGATGCACGAATGTCTCAATTTCTTTAAAGATATTCAAGTCCTCTACCATAGTTAAGCCTAAAAATTGGTGTAGTAAAATTTCTCTTTGTTGACTTTTCCCCTTCAAGTTATAACAACCCAATAGTTTTGTTTTGCAATTTTTGCCTAACCCTACACTGCTGGTTGAACCCAAGGATCAACAAAAGAGAAACTCAATTCTTTACTTTAAACTCTTGTAGTTTCTATTTTAAAAATAATATATTTATATTTATACTAAGTATATTAAATTTCATTTGAAAACTGGTGATTTTTATTTACGTCAACAATAACTAGCATATTGATAGATTAAATTACATATAATAATACACACACTCTATATAGTGGCTAGATCAAACCATAACTTGATGCACATTTTTAAATATGTCTGATTAAATTACTATAAAAAATTAATTGGATTGCTCTAATAAGTATTTTACAAATCAATTTCATAAGGAAGTGATAATAATCCTTATATGGGAGAAGTCATACATTTATAATGGAAAAACTAGAAACTCTCATTAGACTTCAAAAATAACAGACAAAAATATACAAATATATAAAAACCAATACAAATATGTATATATTATTTGGTGAAATCATAATCGATTAATAAATTATATTAAACGGCTTGAATTATAACACAAAATATGTTAGCTAAGGAACTAATATCTTGAAGGTATTAATGCTCAAACTAAAGCATTTGTCCAACGCCTATTGGTGAACTTCCAATGTCCATTGAATGTGCTCAATGCTTATTGAGATATAGATTGTGCCTCATTGGGATGTCCAGAGTCTTTGTCTCAGTTTAAAGAGCTTTTCCAATACTTGTTGAGATAGACCAATGCCCATTTTAGGTTTTAGATAGCTTTGCTCAATTTAAGACATTTTGTCTAACACCTATTGTAAAAGTGCAACACCTGTTGTGAGGGCAAGATTAACACCCGTTGTGAAGTTCAATGTGTAAGGCCATGTCAGAGCAATTGTCCAATGCTTGTTAGGAATATGGGTAACACTCGTTGGAAGGTGCAGAAGGCTATACATAAGTTGAAGTGTTTCTCCAATGCTTGTTGTGATATCTTCAATGGCCTTTGACAGGTCCATAATCTTTATTAGATGAAGACAACAACCGTTGGTTTGTTAAGCTAAGTTAGCTTTGAGCTTTACTCTCTAACATTTTAAATTTTCAAATATACTTCTTTCTTTAATCATCATAGTCCAAAAAATTGACAAACCTATAAGTTCTAACATAAATAAATTAGATAGGGATTAGCACTTTGACATGTTTGTAATCATCAAAACAAGACTTGGAACCTCAAGGTTCAACATTCTCCCCTTTTTTATGATGACAAACAATTTAACAAAAGCAATAATATATATATATATATA
>CATIWR010600451.1:0-16425 GCA_949677035.1 Omphalea diandra
TCACATGCACCCTTATTTATTTTTATTTCTATTTTTTCAATTTAACATTATTATAATTAATGTTGGTTCATTAATGAAGCAAATGTTCATTTGCAGTAAAGGAATTTTATGGAATGGACACTTTTTTATATTAAAATAACACCAAGGCAAATCCAAGTCACATGAAAAGGGAGTAAAATTTTGTCTTTAAATTTTCATGTTCCTTTTAAATATTAAGGACAATGTTTCATTTAAGTTTGGGAGAATGACTTAAGTAAATTTTTTCGATTTTTGAAATTATTTTGTGAATAGGGTATTTGATTTATTCTTTTGTTATTGCGGATTGCATTTTTTTTTTTTTGGTAATTGTTTGCTTAAAAAGTGAAGTAGAATTGACTTGAGAATGATCAATTCATAATTTGTGAATTTTTAAATTTTGGAATTCTTATAATGGAACTATACATGATCATTTATATTAGAAAGTCTGGATAATTGAATAAGCTTGATAGATGATGCAAGAAATTTTCTTGTTTAAGTTGATTTAAGAAATTTGGTTGAATTGTTACATTTAGGAATTGATTGCTTGTTTAAATTCAAGCATGAGCATTAGGTTATAAATTAGGAGGTTTTTTTAATAGTGTTTTTATTTTGAAATTAGTTGAGTTTCTGTTTCTTTATGTTTGCACAAGAATTTCTTGAAAATTAGCTAAAATTGTGATTTCCAACAGTGTTGCATGAGTCATGCATCGACTTATACAAGGTGTCAAATTTAGATTTTAAAATGTAATTTCAAGATGCTTTTAACTGACTTGTGACCTATTTTGGGTAAAGAGACGTGGGTGGAAAATGAACAAATTTTTAGAAGGGCAAAGTGGATCCAACCTCTATACCAAATAAAAAGAAGATTTTTGTGAGGATTGAAGGACATTCTCTCTTAATGTTTCATTATTTTTGTTAGCAAGACTTTTCCTTTGCAAATTCTTCTACTGAATTTAATGGATTTCTTTTTATTTGCTTTTTTTTTTTTCTGGTTTTTATAGGATGATCTAGTTCTTCAATTATAGGGATTAGAGTGAAAGTTTAATATTTATTTTATGATTATATGAAGTGATTTTTGCTTCAATTATGTTGGGCATCTTGATTTGACATACTTGAACTTAATTGATCTTACATGTATGAATGATTGCATATGTATATTGTCTGAGACTTTAGATAATGAAGCGAGAGTGGAAGTTTAAAGTTAGTCCTAACATATTAAACTAGAAATTGAGACCATGAGAGTAGACTTGACTTCTAGTGATAGTCTAGGATTATTCATAGAACTTAATGAATTGTTATTGAATTTTGTGACTAAGAGAGTAGATATAATTTATGTAATAATATACTCAATTTTGCTCAAGAGAGATTATTGGATAAATTAAGAAAATCTATCTTTAAGCACAACCTAACGTCAATTGAAACAATTCTCTTGATATATTGTGGAACAGTATTATGGAGTACTCTAATTCCCTAGAAATCATTATCATAAAAGTTTCTTTTAATTAGATCTCAATTTTATTTAATTATTTTTACAATTTTAGTTTTTAATTATTTTCCTCTTGATTATTTGATTACTTGTTTGAAACAATCCTCGTGAGGACAATCTATACTTTTCACTATATTACTTAAAGTGATTCATGCATTTATAAGAGTTTTACATATGCAACAAAGGTGCCTTACCAAGAATTCCTTGATCACACCTTCTACCACTAAGGCATCATTGTATGGCTTTGGATGTTTTCTCCATCCTCTGGTTTGAATGTTACCTATGGGGTTGGAGCATCGCCTGGTATTACCATGAACAAATACGAGAGTGAATGCTTTCGGCCAGAGACTAGGTTTTTTTTAAATCCCATAATCACGTTAATAATCCATGTTGGAGTTATGCAAGGTCATTCGTCTATCATTTGTTATGAACTTTCCTCTTGAGGTCTCTATCCCTAATCATTTATGTTGAACTTCTAAAGTGCTCCTATTTGTATTAAGTGTTCAACCTCCTTTCTGAGCCCAATGCCATGCTCATTGTCTTCATAAAGGTTACAAAATAAAGATTTATCCTTTTTGGCTGTGCTGTCGGGGTTCATCCTTTAAGGTTATTATATGTTATTTCCATTCTCTTTTATATAAAGAAGGATATTGCCTCTAAAGTCATTGAGAACTGTGAACTATTGATCTCTATCGGTTTTTGCCCTACTGGACTGAGGGGTGTAGTGTTAGAGCATTTGACATTGTGCATTATCAGTTCTCATATCCTGGGACTTCTTTTAGTTCCACCAATAATTATCATTATACTTCTCTCTTTTTTCTTTGTCTAACTCAATATCTTTCAGCTAAGGTGATCAATTCAAAATAAGATTCAATAGTTTTCACGTGGAGATTGTCTTTAATATTTTCGAATGTCGTCCTACTCCTCATGGCCTTCATTATTATCTTCACATTAATGTTCTTGATTTGCATGGCCTCTTTATTAAATTGGTCAATATATTTTTGAAGAGTTTTACTTTTTGCTATTTGCAAGATCTTAAAGAATTAGTTTTCCTCTTATAAGGAATGTTAACAGTATACCCAACGAGGAAGGCTTCTTCTAGCTTTTTGAAGGGATGGATTGAACCAGTGGGCAGTTGTTAGTGCCATCTCTATGTTGTCTCTATTAGGGCGATGGGGAAACACCTTACAAAGTATTTCATCAAAGATGTCGTTCAGCAATATGGTTGCTTGAAAGGTTGAAAGATGTGTTTGGGGGTCGTCTATTCCATTATATGTCTATAGCATTGGGAGCTTCTGTTTAGCTGAGAACTTCTCCTCAATGATTTCCCAAACCCCAAGTAAGGCCTCGACATACCTTCTAATAGATGGTGTCGAGTTTCTTCTGTCGAACTTTTCCTTAACATGTTTAACTTGTTTGCCTTTCGAGTTCATGTCCAGTGAATCACCATCTTTCGCTAAGTTTGTTTTGTACCCTTATTGGTCTCCAACTAGTGGTTCTATCATCGTGTCTTATTGTGTGGTCTTGGACTCCAGTGGATTCAGTGGAGGAAGGATCTCGACAATTGGATTTCCACTGGGCTGTTAAGGATTCATGGTTGTGAAGCTTGAGTTCAAGGCCTTAATCACATATGCATTAAAGGAATCTAGGGCTACCTTTATGGTTTTTGTGAGGGCTTTTTAGAATGGAGTTAGTGCATTGGTAGCGAAAGTATTAGTAGTCAGGTTAATTGTGTTTTTTGGGTGGCTAGCATTGTTTGAGGAATTTGCCTCCTCTTGAGAGAGATAAAGGAAGTTTTTATGGTTGTTAGCCATTTTCAACTTATAATTAAAGGGTGAGAATTCTGGGAAAATGAGGATTACAAAAAATAAGAGAAAGATCTTTCCTATAGACAATGTCAATTGATAGCCCCTTGATCACAAACTGGTGGAATGACCCGATAAAAGGATAAGAAAGATGAGCTATGGAGGCTGTGTGTTACATTAACCACTTTAATGCTTAAGTTAGATTTTGATTGAGAGCTTAAAGGTAAAAATGGACTAGGTGATAGTAGAAATTGAGAGTAATAAGAATTATCCAAAATGATATGTATATGTCCATGTTGAAGTTTTATATATGGGTTATGATTGTAACATTGCAAGCATTGACATGATCTCAAAATATAAGGAAGCAAATCTATTCCCATAATTGTGTGATCTCCAAAAATTAAGGGAATAAGTCTTTTAGCTTGTCCAAACGTAATCTATCTTTAATTGCTGCTCATGGGTTTTTGAATCGTATGCTCATTTGGTCATCAAGATTCCTAAATTATATGTTTGTTCGGTCTTCGGTGCCACATATTCCTAAGAAACTACCCATTCTTAGGGTAGGTGCTCATCCATATAGCGTTTAGTTATTTGCCTATACACACACATACACACTAAATTTTTAAGGTCTTAAAATATATTTTTGTCATTATATTATTATTATTATTATTATTACTATTATTATTATTATTATACTATTTAAATTGGTTGATTTGAGCTTTAATTTTTTATTCATAATATGGGTTTAGACTCATTTATGTAGGGGTGTTTTAATATTCTTTTTAGTCTAGTTAAGAGTTTTATTAACATTAAAAGTTTGACATTATCAAGACTTTTGTTTTGGATTATTTGCAAATGATTGAACTTTATTGATAAATAAACATAATTTTCAAAATGAATGATATCATAGTTTTCTATTTTCCCTTTATTTTCTCTTATACATTTTTTTTTATCCCATGAAAACCAATTGACGGCACATTTGCCTAAATACTAATAAATATGATGGTGGCTTTTACTTACATTTCACTAATTGATTGTCTATATATAAAAATCCAGTTGGCTCCGTATTGATTAGGAAGATTGACGATATTTCACTATCTGTATATCTTACTTATTAATTAGGATAGTAACAATATATGGAATAAGAAATTATTATAACTTAATTTATGTTTAGAAATTATTCGAGGATAACATCTTTTGCCATGCTCACTAGAACCTTATGTGCAAGTTGCTCAACTAGAACCTCAGATTTTGATGTCTAATACTTCCAAGTCCACTAAGAATGCCCAAGTTCATGACCCACCACAAAGGTATGAAATGATCGATTTTTGGAGTTATGTTCTTCTTTTAGGATAGTCTATTCTCCTAGTTGTGGATTATTCTCAACATCTCTAAGAATTTTGTAAATTGTTTGTCCATCATATGCTTCATTATTCTTAATAGGAAAGGAACTAAAGGTATGTATGACTTGACTTTCTCCTTTGGCTTGTCTTTTTTAATAGGCTCATCCACTTCTTGTTCTTCTTCACCTTTTACCTTCTTCTCTTTTTCCACCTTTGAATTTAACTCCTTACCATTCCTTAGGGTGATAGTTTTAACTTGGTCTTTAGTGTTGACCCCTGTGCATCAAGAAGAGGGGATTGATTGGTGCGTAATTTAAAATTTTTAAGGAAAGATAAGTTATTTAAGATTTAGAAGAAATAGAAGAAGAATAGAATACTCGAGCATTTATAGTGGTTTGGATATCAGCCAACCCTACATCAACTCCTCAATTCTTCCAATTGGGTGTTCCACTAATATCAAATGATGTTTTCAAGCTTACACCTAACTTTACAACTTGTGTTTTACAAAGACTTGCACACAACCTTACAAGTATTTCCCAAGGCTAATACTCAAACCTATACAAAAGTTTTCTATTGGCTCACTTTCAAACTCAATCCCAAAGAGTGTTTAAAGCCCACACCAACTTCTTACAACTCAATAACAAAAAGAGTAATTAGGAAATATAAGATTGAGAAACACATTTGCAAGAGTTTTTCCTTAGTAAATGCTATTCTCTTGTATTTTTGTCCATTTGATGGAGTATTTATAGGTTGTACCTATAAAAAAGACGTTAAAGACAAAACTATCTCATAATATGCAAAGTTGGTGGCAAAATTCAGTAATTAATACTTGCCAAACACAGGTTGCAGTTGAGAAGTCCATTTCACGCTCGTGACTCATGTTTCGCTTTGGAATTTGCCATGTCACAAAGAGACGTCCATTTTGCAGTCGCGACTGATGTTTCACTTTAGAATTTACCATGTCATAGTCAATATCTTTATTTGTGTCTAAGGACTAGTACACATGGTAGCATGTGATTGGATTTTTATCAAACTATCTGTTGAAACCCTATTTTGTGCTTTTTGATGGTCTTGGTCACGATGGATAAACCATCGTCACAACAATGGAAGAGGTCAAAACTTATGGAACGTAAACTAAACTGTTGGTTGAAAGATGTGTTGCGGTCACCATAATACTATTGCAGCAGACAAACGACTTCATGACCATGTGATAGTCTTTAGTTGATCAACAAGGGAGCATGAATGGAGGTTTGAATGTTGTGATCGAGGCTTCCACAGCTACAACCGATCGAAAAGCCAACTGTTAAAAAAATCTCTGAGTTTTGCCATCATCGCGGCTAAGATTGATCAATGTCAGTTGTAACTTGCCAACCAACTTTGGTTTTCTTCTCCATTCAACTTTCAATGATAATTTAACTCAATTTCTATCATCAGAACACTTATATAAGATGATTAGTACCTTCAAATCTATGTTGTCGAGATCCAAAAAGAGTTGTGACATAGGTTTGACCAACCTAGTCCAACAATCTCCCTTTTTTTTTATTTTGACAACCTAGATTGAATAAATTAATGAATAAGTGTATTCTTCAGTGTGTGATTCTATGAAGAAGATATAAAGATTATGTGGAAAAGATATAGAAATAATCTTTTGATGCATTCATAAAGATTGATGATACATAGAAAATATAAGGTAAAATGCTTTACTAAAATAATTATATTGCAAGTAATTTTAATTATACTTATACTCCCCCTCCTCCTCAGCCAAGTAATGTTCCCCTCTCCTTTGTCAAGATCAAAAAGAGAAGAAAGGTTAAGAGGAAGAGCATAAGATCAATTATAAAATGATAGTGGCAATCAGTTGAAAATTAGTGTAACATAAAGAGAACTTTTAACAAAGAAGTAACATTATTCAACAAACCAAACTTGCAATTAACAAAAAAAGTTTCATAAAAAAAGTCAAACATATAAATATGCTTGATCTCATACATAGGAAAAACAAATTAAACAAAAACAAAAGATGAAAACAAGTCAAAATGAAGATAACTAAAATGTCGAAGTGGAGTCACTATCATCCATTTCAAGCTCTTCGGTGTCACCTACTTCCTCTCTATTACCTTCTTTTTGGATTTCATCATCTTCTTCTTCATTGTCACCCTTTTCCTCTTGAGTGTCTTCACATTCATGAAAATCAGGAAAATGGTATAGGGTAGCACCAACTTTCTCTTGAAGAACAACTGAGTCACTATGAAGGTAAGTGAGAAGAAAGAATCCCTTTTTAGGCATTCTCATCACCTTGTCAAGCTTTTGGTTTATGGAAGAAAGTGAAATTTTAAAAGAAGACTTTAAAGTTGAACCCTTGGCTTTCTATTTTGCTTTGATGTCTTGAGTGGGTTCGACTTAAGGTGCACTCCCCTTACCATCTTTAATAGCAAGTCTCTTCATTTTTGAGGTATGAGATACCTCTTGAATTTTTATTCCTTGTGCCCCAAGTAGATAATCATATGTTTTAGGTTTAATACCTTTGGCATTGAGTAAGTAGATAAGGTCTAAGAAGTTTTTGCTTGGATCATAGGAAGGGGTGAATGTAAGAAGGGATTCTTCAATTTGAGGTGTTAAAGTCCCTACTTCCCTATAAAGAGTAGTCACATAAGAAGGAAGAAAAATTAGGACTTGTTTGGCTTGCTCATGTGTGCCAATTGGTCAATGAGAAGCCTACTAGTTTGGATAGGGATTTTGTTGATTAGGCAATAAAGTAGGGTTAGGTCCTTTTAGGATAATTTCTCATTGTCATCACTTCTTACATTTAGGGAGAAGGTGATGATCCTATCAAGAATCTAATGAACAAGGTCTTGATATTTTAAGCTAAGGATTTTTTAGGATCATGACTTTTCTCAATTGAAATTTATTTCCAAAAATTAGAGTAAATGAAGTTAATGGAAGAAACATTGACAGGGTCTTGGTCATTTAAAGGAAGTTTGAAAAGAGAACAAAATTAAGAGTAAAAAAGCGAGTACTTTTTTCCAAAACCTTTAAACATAAAACCATACATACTTGGTTCAGAGGTAACATCCTTGAGAATCTGCATGGTGCACATGAATTCTCTTATAACAACTTTATATCTGGGTTCATTGCGATAAATCATATCAATCCAACCCATGCACTTATAAATTTTTGAATTTCTTCATCAAGGTGAAGAGTAGTGAGCATGAAATTAGAATGGATTTTGTTAAAATGAATCACTTTTTTCTTGTTTACCTCATTGTAATCCTTTTCTTATGTAGAGGAAGGGTGGATCTTGAAGGAGGGAAGGAGGTTTAGGCTATGCCCTTTCCTTTCTTTGACCTTATAAATTGTTTAGGACCTATGGAAGATGATAGAGTGTGGTAAAAAAGGGTTGAAGATAGAGAATAAAAAGACATATGAGAATTTTGGGGTTAGAAGAGAGATAATATATGTAAAGTGGTGAGAGTGGTTCAAAAAAAGTTTTAAATAGGCAGTAAAAGGGTATGAAGAGGTCAAAAATTGGTCTGAAATATAACAAATAAAAAAATTACACCGTTTAAGGGTAATGGTAGTTATTACCCAGCTGTTACAGGTGGTCGCAGTCGTTATACACATGTCATGACCACTACATCAAAAAATGTGAGTAACGATGATAAAACCCTTTGGAAAGAACAAAGTAATGGTGAAGAATTTAGAAATTTAAAAGATGTAGCAGTGGCAACTACCATATCGCGATCGCAACCCAAGAATTTTCAAAAAATAAATTTACCTTGTGAATAACAACCATGACATGATGTCTTGGTCGCGAGTATGAGAGCCTTTTTGAAAAACATTTGAAAACTTATTTTAAAGCATTTGGCCTTAATTTGGTGTGATCAAATCAACATTTTGATGATTAATTCAAGTAATTTGAAATTGAAAAGCACACTTTCACTATGAATTAACACATCTATAACTCTCGACATAACAAGTAATCAATCAATCATACAAAATAATCAATTAACAAGCCAAGCAAGCTGCACATGGTGAGATTAATTTTCACCCTAGGGAGCTTCAATCTAGCATTCCTAGTTCCCTATTGATGAAGTTCATTCTTTCTTCATTAAGGGATTTAGTGAAAATATTCGCAAGTTGGTGATTATTGTTAATAAACTTAAGCACCGATTACCACTTTGGACATGATCTCTAAGAAAATGATATTTAATGTCAATATGTTTGATTCCTGAATGTTGGATGGTATTCCTAGAGAGATTTATTGAACTTGTGTTGTCAGATTTGGTGGGAATGTGATCAACATCTTTGTCATAATCATTGAGTTATTATTTCATCTATAGAACTTGAGTGCAACAACAACCCGCTGCCATATATTTCGCTTTGGCAGTGGAAGAGGCAATCGAAACATACTTTTTGCTAAACCAAGAAATGAAGCATTCACTTATAAATTGGTAAGTTTTAGAAGTGCTCTTCCTATTCAGTAAACTACCTATGTAATCCGCATCCAAATAGCCTAGAAGACTAAATGATGAGTTTCTAGGATACCAAAGTCCTAAAGGTAATGTGCTATGCAAATACTTAAGAATTTTTTTAATGGCATTCAAATGAGATTCATTAGGGTAAGATTGAAATCTAGCACACAAGCAAACACTAAACAAAATATCGGGTCTAGAAACGATAAGATAGATAAGAGAGCCAATCATACCTCTATACTTCTTTTCATCAATGGGCTTACCCGATTCATCCTTGTCTAGTTTGATAGTTACACTCATTGGGGTCTTTGCTACCTTGCATCCATCCATGCCAAACCTTTTAAGTAAATACTTGGCTTGGTTGATGAAGATGCCCTATTTGGTTTGCTTGATTGGAAGACCAAGGAAGAACTTGAGCTCACCCATCATGCTCATTTCAAATTTCGTAGTCGTACACTTAGCAAATTCCTTATAAAAAGATTCATTAATGGCATAAAAAATAATATCAACATATATTTATACAATGAGTGTATCATTATAATGTCTTTTCATAAAAAAAAGTTGTGTCAATCTTGCCTTTTTCAAAATCATTTTGTAAAAGAAATGAACTAAGCCTTTCATACCAAGCTCTTGGAGCTTGTTTCAAACCATATGAGGCTTTAGCTAATTTAAAAACATGATTTGGAAAAACATGATACTCAAAACCCATAGGTTTTTCAATATAAACTTCCTCCTCAATGAAACCATTCAAAAATGCACTCTTTACATCCATTTGAAAAAGCTTTAAATTCATATGGTATACAAATGCTAAAAGAATCCTAATTGCCTCTAATCTTGCTATAGGGGCAAATGTTTCATCATAATCAATGAATTTCTTTTGGTTGCAACACTTAATAACCAATCTAGCTTTATTTCTTATAACCTTACTCATCTAACCTATTTCTAAATACCCCATTTGCAACCTACAATCGGGTGTTCATTAGGCCTAGGAACAAGTTCCCAAACCTTATTTCTCTCCAATTGATTGAGTTCCTCTTGCATAATAATCACCCAACCCTCATCATCAAGAGCCTCATCAATTGATTTTGGCTAAATTTGAGAAACAAAAACAAGATTATTATCTAAAGCATGTAATTAAGCTCTAGTACTTACTACCTTGGATGTCTAACCAATGATAAGATCTTTTGGGTGATTGGAGTATCTCTAATTCTTGAGGAGTCATTGACCTTAGTTTTCCTCTTGTTTATTTTTTGGTCTTGCACTTCTTCTAATTGTGGTTCATTGTCCTCAAGTTCAATCACATTTTCCCTAGGAGTATGATCAAGTTCCATCTTTTCAAAGTCACAAAATTCTTTACTTTAAAGGATGCTTGGTATTACTTTCCCATTTGACAAGGCCCACATGTCTTGTCCTTTATGAACTTGAGCTTTGGAAGACACTCTACTAGCTTTCCTTTAGACAAACTTTGAAGAAGCTCCATACTAGCATGTCTAAGTCTTTTATGCCAAAGCCAAGATTCATTGCTAATAAAGATAAGACACTTAAATGATTAGTTAGCCAAATTGTTTAAGCCAATTAGGTGGGTATTGCCTCTTTTTTCACCCTTAAAGACTATCTTCTTATCGACCAAGGTGGTAACCCAACATTATCTAGAGTCAAAGGTGACTTTATTACCTTTGTCACACAGTTGATTTACACTTAATAAATTATGTTTCAATCCCTCAACTAAAAGAACATTATTAATGAGAGAACAACCTTTCTTACTAATAATTTCAATGTCAATTACCTTACCCTTGGTATTGTATCTAAATGTGGCATTACCACCATCTTTTTCTTTGAGATAAGTGAATAACTTTCTATTTTTTATCATATTCTTTGAGCATCCACTATCCACATACTAATCACTATTTTCTTTAATGGTTTCCAAACATTCCTATAACATAAAAACAATTTATCTTTGTTTATGTACCAAGCATACTTGGGTCCTTAGGGGTTAGGCTTGGAAGGGTCCTCTAATTTGAGGTGTGTCTTACCAATGTAACAAAAGATATTTATATGGTCATATTTCGTGCAATAGCGATATTGGAGTTTAGACTTGAAAGTCTTCCTCCTATTCACAACCTTAGGATAAGTAAGGGATTTTTTTCACATTTTGGTTGTGTGAATGCTTACAAGTGTATGAGTGAGGAGTAGAAGATAAGTTTTTTTATGTGTGTGTTTGAGCATGTCTCTTTGAGTACATGTATACATGATTTGCTCTTTAAGACTTAACTCTTAATACTTAGGGAGCCTTCCTTTTACCCTTAGGCTTAGGAGGCTTAGTGTTAGGAGCACTCTTCTTTCCAATGACCTCAATGCTCGAAGTTTGAGGTGTAGAAACGCTAATGAAAATAGGAGAAAAAGATGTATATGAGTAAGCTCTATTAAAGCCTAAACCATGTCTCACTAAAGGTGGTCTTTGAGATACAATAAGATTATCCAAGGTTTCCTTCCCTTTGTGAAATCTTGAGATGAAATTTCTAAGTTCAATAACTTCACCTTTTAAGGTGTCATTTTCTTTTCTTAGAGAATTAAGAGAGGATGAAGATTTGAAAAGATTTTTTAAAGATTTTTTGATTTCTTCATTAGAAGTCCTCAAGTCACTTACAAGATCATTTAAGCTTTTAAATTCATCCTCAAGTTTTGAACACTTTTTCTTGTAAGTTTTCATTTGAGATTTGTATTTATCACTTCTCAAGGTTAGCGCTTTAAGAAAGTCATCATCCATATCATCTAAGTCCTCATATTCATGAGAAAAATGTGAAGAAGTATTTACCTCATTTGAAAGTCCTCTTGTGCCATAAAGTATAGCTTGGCAACTTCTTCATCTTCTTCTTCCTCACTAAATTTATCATCCCAAGTAGCATTGAAGCTCTTCTTCTTTTTCTTACTAAGTCACATCATTTTTCTTTTCTTTGAAGTTTGGGATGTTCTTTTGAACTTTCTTCTATCTTTTCTTCTCCTTATGAGCTCATTAGTTCTTTTTGAAAGCATTGTTAGCTCATTTTTCTCCTTCTCACTCTCATCACTATCACTAGTGGCAACTTCCACCTCTTTATCTTTGTTTGAGGATTTGAGAGCAATAGCTTTTCTTTCAACTTTTTCATTCTTATCTCCTTGCCCTTTCATTTTCTTCATCTTTTTATCCTTCTTTAAGGCTAACTCATGAGTAAGTAACTTACCAATAAGGATATTTGTTTGCACATTTTGAATCTCCAGATATTCTTGTATACTACAAACTATAACACTAAATTCTTAAGAGGAAGATATCTAAGAATTTTAGTGTTTACCTCATGGTTTGTGAGAACTCTTCTAAACTTCTTCATGTTTATGACAATGAAAAGAGTCTATTTGTCATGTCGGTGATGCTTTCATTTTCTTTCATCATAAAGAGCTCTCATTCTGTCACATACATCTCCAATCTACATGATTTCATTAGTGTCGTGCCCTCATGGTAGTTCTCCAAGGCCTTCCATATTCCATGAATGATTAAGCAATGTTGCACTTTACCAATCTCTTCTCTCGATGAGGAGTTAAGAAGAATGGTCATTGCTGTATTATTCTTGCCATTTGACTTTCTATGTGCTTCCACCTATTCTTCTCTTGGCATTGGTTGTTTACTACCATCTACCACTTTGGTTGGAGGCTTCCATTCCTTTATTACGATATCCCACAAATCCACCACATCACTATCTAAATAGATCTCCATTCTATATTTCTACTGAGTATAATTAGATCTATCAAAGTAAGGCTTGAGGTAAGTGTAGATTCCTTTTTGTGTCATGATCTTTTCTCACTCAATTAATGTTTTGTTTGAGACTAAACTCTGATACCACTTGAAACACGTGATAATCCTTCTTCTTCTTCTTCTCTCATTGAACCCTTGAATTATGAGAAATACCTTGAGATACCTCCTTCTTCTATTTTTAAACCTCCTTAATTAGAGCTTAAACCTTTGCCTTCTCCTATGAGATATGCATTTTTTGGAAATGATAACATTGTGCCCATCATCATTTTTAATGCATTAAATAAAACATAAGAAGAGAAGTTGTTAAGAGTGTTGAGGTATAAGATTAAGCCTTTGATATGGACTGCAACAAACATAAGGGGGATTAATCTTAACTAAATTTTGATGTTATTATTTTTAAAGATATTCATCATACTTCATTTATTTATTATGAATTTTTTATAGCATTGACCTCTCATGATTCTTTTTTTTTCTTCAAAGAATACACATATATGTGTGTATACATATAATTTGTTATCATAATAGATAGTTTGTTTTATCAATATATTGAAATCATGTGTACTATTATATATTTTTTTTACAATTATAACTCTATTTTTTTCCTTTCATCTGAATAAAACAAAAAATTTTTTCCTTCTTTTTCTTATTAATTAACTTCTAATTTGTTAAACAAAATAAAGTAAAAATTTCTTCCTTCCTCTCTTCCCTTATGAATTTTATCATACCTCTAGGTACATACTTCAATTATAAAACTGCTTCATATCAATGTCACGCTATATATATATATATATATATATAATTTTGGAACTTATTACATTATTAACATATTTATTGTTTTCTAAAAGTTGAAATATGTGATAAACTTTTCTAAGGCTATTACATTCAGTTCTTGTATCATGCACCTTAGACCATGATGCAACATGACCCCGCGTTGTGCATACGTGCAAGAATAATTAACATTTCTAGATGATGAATATTTTAGAACCAATTAATGAATAATTTTATATAATAAACATTTTAGAATCAATTAATGAGCAATTCTAGATGATAAAAATTTTAGAATAAACTAATGAATAATTTTGGATGATAAACATTTTAAATTTATTTATTTTTATAATGAACATGAAACTCTAGAAGATGAATATTTTGCAAACAGATAATGAATATTCAAATATTCATCAATGAACAAATAATTTAATCAAAGAAGATTATATATTTTTAATGAACAAATTAATTCATATAGAATATTAAATAAAAATTAATGAACATAAAAATTAAAAATGATGAATATTGTGTTTATAGATAATGAAAATCCAAGTATTAAGTAATGAATATCAAACTTTATGAAAGAAGGTTTTTTATTTATAATAGACAAATTAACTAAAATATAATATTACATAAAAAATAATGAATATTGCTCTTATAGATAATGAATATCCAAGTGCTAAGTAATGAACATCAAGTTTTATGAAAGAATGTTATATGTTTTTAATAGACAAATTAACTCATGTACAATATTACATGAAAAAATAATGAACATAAATATTATAAATGTTGAACATCATCCATATAAATAATGAACATTTTTGCAATAATCCATAAATATGAATAAAACGAATAAAAAATACACCGAAATGAATCATTATTTAGAAATTTTGCGATAAAAAAAGAATAATCGCAGAATTTTTTCACCAAAATGAGTCATAATAAAAAAAAATTCAAATAACAAGTACAAAGTAATCAACATCAAATTTTGTGAAAATAGTTATATATTTTTAATAGATAAATTAACTCATGTATAATATTACATAAAAATAATGAATATGAAAATTAGAAATGATGAGTATTAATAAAATATAGTTATATGTACTATATTATATTAAAAATTAACTAAACATCAATGCAATATTGTTTAATAAAATGATAAACATAAAAAACTATATCTGATTATTCAATAAAATGATAAATATAAAAAACTAGAATTGATAAATATCACATTGACAATTAATGAATATTTACTTACAAAATAATAAAAATTTACCACACATATGACAAATAAAATGATAACATTAAACGAGCATGTTTTAGACATTCAAACCGTTAAACATTGTGATTCGAAGTTCACGATGTAATCTGTGTGTCACGTCAGCCACCTTAAAAACAAATATGCTTATATTATATTTAACCACCTGGGTTCGAGCCCATATGGCTGACCGTAACAAGAAAACAATGCAACCTCTTCTCAATTGTTTGGGTCAAAGGCTCACGGCCCATATGGGTGAGCCCAAAACAAGAATAACCCATTTAAAAAATAAATACATTACGGAAAATACAATTAAAAGACTTACTATAACGTTTTGATTTCAATGACACGTAAATTCCTTGATTAGAGGTGTTGATTATAAGAAATAGTCCACTGAAATGAACTAAAAAAACACTATTTTATAGCTCTAACTAATTCAAAAAAATAATATTTAACATATTTTTAGGAAAGAGATAATATTTAACATATTAAAATTAGGGAAGAATATGTTATGGACGAAAAGCGCTAATAGGTATGGTGAGAGACTACATCAATAATATTATTATTTCTTCAGGCACGTTTGAATTTTTTTTAAATTTAATATGTAATTTTCGTAGTTGATGTTTATTTTATGTATTTTATTAGTTTAATTTTTATATATTATATTTTATTCTATATTTATAATTTTATATTTGAATATCTAAACATATTGTTAATAATAATAATAATAATTATTATACTAAATTATGTTTAATTTTAAATACATAATATTAAAATATTTATTTAGTTTTATAACATTTTTATATTTATATTGTTAGTAATATATTGAATAAAAATTTAGACAGAAACTAGAATAAATAATATCAAATAAAACAATAAGTAATACATAGAAGGAGTAGTGATACAAAAACAAAGCAATAGAAATTGAAGAATGGATGTCGAAGACTCGTGTGTCAAACGAGGTTGTTAAAACAAATTCGCCTCACATCATTAGTGCTTGAGGATAGAATAATGTTTGTCTCTCACGATACAATAGAAAACAAAGCAAAAATTAAACATCACAAAAAATTGCTTTTCTGGCAAATTGAACATGTCATAATTCTATTACATTGAACCGAACAACCTAAACCTAAAAGAAGTACATTTAAATTATATAGAGATATGAGAAAATAAAATATAGATAATTAATTCTATGATATTTGATATACCAAGAAGAGAGGAGAATATGCTTTATATACTTATCTAAGTGGAGATGTAATTGCTTAAAATTAGTTCTATATTAGTTTAACAGTTACATAATCTATTGATTAAGATAATTAAATGAATAAAATCAAACAGTTAAGATAATTAATCTAAAAACAATTAAGACAATTAATCTAATAATTATAAAATTAATTAGATTTAATTATATTATTATAACATTAATGAAATTAATTTCATCAGTTATAGAATTAACTCACATGAATTATTCTACTATTACATATTTGTAATTAC